>NW_024121766.1:67152-156022 GCF_016745375.1 Pimephales promelas
GTCTTAGAAACCACTCAGAAGACATTCGCCTCCTCCTAACAACCACCCAGAATGCCTTCGTGACCACACAGAAGCCTCCCAGTACACCTTAGCAACCCCCTACAAACCATGTAGAACACCTTAGCAACCCCCCATAAACGACCCAAAACATCTACGCAACATCCTAGAAACCACCCAGAAACTTTAGTAACCTCTTAGAAACCACTCAGACCCCTTAGCAACCATGAAAAGCCTCTCAGTAACTCCCAACCACCAAAAACACCTTAGCAACTCCCTAACAACCACCCAGAACAACTTAGCAACTCTTAAACAAACACCAAGAATTTCTTAGAACATCCTATAAACCAACCAGAACACCTTATCAAAATCCAGACCACACGGTAACCACCAGAACACCTTAGCAACCATCTAAAGAACACTCAGACACCTTACCAACTGCCTAGAGAACACTCAGACCTCTTAGAAACCACCTAAAGAACACTCAGACTCCTTAGCAACCACCCAGAACACCTTAGCAACATTCCAAATAAAAAGTTTGGGATAAAAAATAAATAATCAGTTTAGATTAAGTGAATTCATCAATTAAAATCAAACTGTTTTAATCTCAAATGGATTTCAATCACTGCATCATCAGTCATTAACGTGATTATTAAAACATAAAACCATTTCAAATTGATGTTCCAGCTAAAATAACTTTATGATGATGTCATGGTGATGTATGACTTTGGCCATAGGGCACATCCCATGTGTCATTTCTATGAGCTGTAAGCTGTGTGTCCAGATTCCCACAGTCCACACACACCTGCGTTACACTTCACTAACAGGGAAGGAGAGCGAGTCTAACCGAGGATCATTAGCTGGAGCTTCTCACCACTACACCTGCACACTCTCACACACGTGTTTGCACCCGTGAGCTCGCTCTCCAGGTAAACCGTGCAAACGCTGGCCCGATGCTTAAAAATACAGCATTACCTCAGACAGATGACTAGCATTACCACACTCCAACCAATGACGAAACAACAGCTGTCAAATGTGTCCATCAGTCAAAGCATGAGGAACACAAACACACAACTAGCTCAAAGAAAAGAGCAAAAACACACTTGCATTGTGTCATGAATTGTGTATCGATACACTTGCAAGTACATCATTCAACCATTGCAAAGGTTTTTGAAATAAATACTTTCGTTCTGCAAGGATGCATTAAATTGATCAAAACTGACATTTATTAAATTATAAATGTTTAAAATAAATGCTGTTCATTGAAATTTCTATTCATATAAGAATCCTTCAGGCACAGAACCTCACACTCGACATCAGTCCGTCACGAGTCTCTGCGAGGCACAGAACCGCACACTCGACATCAGTCCGTCACGAGTCTCCGCGAGGCACAGAACCTCACACTCGACATCAGTCCGTCACGAGTCTCTGCGAGGCACAGAACCGCACACTCGACATCAGTCCGTCACGAGTCTCCGCGAGGCACAGAACCTCACACCCGGCATCAGTCCGTCACGAGTCTCCGCGAGGCACGGAACCTCACACCCGCATCAGTCCGTCACGAGTCTCCGCGAGGCACGGAACCTCACACTCGGCATCAGTCCGTCACGAGTCTCCGCGAGGCACAGAACCTCACACTCGGCATCAGTCCGTCACGAGTCTCCGCGAGGCACAGAACCTCACACTCGGCATCAGTCCGTCACGAGTCTCCGCGAGGCACAGAACCGCACACTCGACATCAGTCCGTCACGAGTCTCTGCGAGGCACGGAACCTCACACTCGACATCAGTCCGTCACGAGTCTCCGCGAGGCACGGAACCTCACACTCGACATCAGTCCGTCACGAGTCTCTGCGAGGCACGGAACCTCACACTCGACATCAGTCCGTCACGAGTCTCTGCGAGGCACGGAACCTCACACTCGACATCAGTCCGTCACGAGTCTCCGCGAGGCACAG
This sequence comes from Pimephales promelas, assembly GCF_016745375.1. The sequence continues at coordinate 69,107 of NW_024121766.1, forward strand.
AACCTCACACTCGGCATCAGTCCGTCACGAGTCTCCGCGAGGCACAGAACCTCACACTCGGCATCAGTCCGTCACGAGTCTCCACGAGGCACAGAACCTCACACTCGACATCAGTCCGTCACGAGTCTCCGCGAGGCACAGAACCTCACACTCGGCATCAGTCCGTCACGAGTCTCCGCGAGGCACAGAACCTCACACTCGACATCAGTCCGTCACGAGTCTCCGCGAGGCACGGAACCGCACACTCGACATCAGTCCGTCACGAGTCTCTGCGAGGCACGGAACCTCACACTCGACATCAGTCCGTCACGAGTCTCCGCGAGGCACGGAACCTCACACTCGACATCAGTCCGTCACGAGTCTCCACGAGGCACGGAACCTCACACTCGACATCAGTCCGTCACGAGTCTCCGCGAGGCACGGAACCTCACACTCGACATCAGTCCGTCACGAGTCTCCGCGAGGCACGGAACCTCACACTCGACATCAGTCCGTCACGAGTCTCCGCGAGGCACGGAACCTCACACTCGACATCAGTCCGTCACGAGTCTCCACGAGGCACGGAACCTCACACTCGACATCAGTCCGTCACGAGTCTCCGCGAGGCACGGAACCTCACACTCGACATCAGTCCGTCACGAGTCTCCGCGAGGCACAGAACCTCACACTCGACATCAGTCCGTCACGAGTCTCCGCGAGGCACGGAACCTCACACTCGACATCAGTCCGTCACGAGTCTCCGCGAGGCACGGAACCTCACACTCGACATCAGTCCGTCACGAGTCTCCGCGAGGCACAGAACCGCACACTCGGCATCAGTCCGTCACGAGTCTCCGCGAGGCGCAGAACCTCACACTCGACATCAGTCCGTCACGAGTCTCCGCGAGGCACAGAACCTCACACTCGGCATCAGTCCGTCACGAGTCTCCGCGAGGCACGGAACCTCACACTCGACATCAGTCCGTCACGAGTCTCTGCGAGGCACAGAACCGCACACTCGGCATCAGTCCGTCACGAGTCTCCGCGAGGCACAGAACCTCACACTCGACATCAGTCCGTCACGAGTCTCCGCGAGGCACGGAACCTCACACTCGGCATCAGTCCGTCACGAGTCTCTGCGAGGCACAGAACCTCACACTCGACATCAGTCCGTCACGAGTCTCCGCGAGGCACGGAACCTCACACTCGACATCAGTCCGTCACGAGTCTCCACGAGGCACGGAACCTCACACTCGACATCAGTCCGTCACGAGTCTCCGCGAGGCACGGAACCTCACACTCGACATCAGTCCGTCACGAGTCTCCGCGAGGCACGGAACCTCACACTCGACATCAGTCCGTCACGAGTCTCTGCGAGGCACAGAACCGCACACTCGGCATCAGTCCGTCACGAGTCTCCGCGAGGCACAGAACCTCACACTCGACATCAGTCCGTCACGAGTCTCCGCGAGGCACGGAACCTCACACTCGGCATCAGTCCGTCACGAGTCTCTGCGAGGCACAGAACCGCACACTCGACATCAGTCCGTCACGAGTCTCCGCGAGGCACAGAACCTCACACCGGCATCAGTCCGTCACGAGTCTCCGCGAGGCACGGAACCTCACACTCGGCATCAGTCCGTCACGAGTCTCCGCGAGGCACAGAACCTCACACTCGACATCAGTCCGTCACGAGTCTCCGCGAGGCACAGAACCTCACACTCGGCATCAGTCCGTCACGAGTCTCCGCGAGGCACAGAACCTCACACTCGGCATCAGTCCGTCACGAGTCTCCGCGAGGCACAGAACCTCACACTCGGCATCAGTCCGTCACGAGTCTCCGCGAGGCACAGAACCTCACACTCGGCATCAGTCCGTCACGAGTCTCCACGAGGCACGGAACCTCACACTCGGCATCAGTCCGTCACGAGTCTCCGCGAGGCACAGAACCTCACACCCGGCATCAGTCCGTCACGAGTCTCCGCGAGGCACGGAACCTCACACTCGGCATCAGTCCGTCACGAGTCTCCGCGAGGCACAGAACCTCACACTCGGCATCAGTCCGTCACGAGTCTCCGCGAGGCACAGAACCTCACACTCGGCATCAGTCCGTCACGAGTCTCCGCGAGGCACAGAACCTCACACTCGGCATCAGTCCGTCACGAGTCTCCGCGAGGCACAGAACCTCACACTCGGCATCAGTCCGTCACGAGTCTCCGCGAGGCACAGAACCTCACACTCGGCATCAGTCCGTCACGAGTCTCCACGAGGCACGGAACCTCACACTCGGCATCAGTCCGTCACGAGTCTCCGCGAGGCACAGAACCTCACACTCGGCATCAGTCCGTCACGAGTCTCCGCGAGGCACAGAACCTCACACTCGGCATCAGTCTGTCACGAGTCTCCACGAGGCACGGAACCTCACACTCGGCATCAGTCCGTCACGAGTCTCCGCGAGGCACAGAACCTCACACTCGACATCAGTCCGTCACGAGTCTCCGCGAGGCGCAGAACCTCACACCGGCATCAGTCCGTCACGAGTCTCCGCGAGGCACAGAACCTCACACTCGGCATCAGTCCGTCACGAGTCTCCGCGAGGCACAGAACCTCACACTCGGCATCAGTCCGTCACGAGTCTCCGCGAGGCACAGAACCTCACACTCGGCATCAGTCCGTCACGAGTCTCCGCGAGGCACAGAACCTCACACTCGGCATCAGTCCGTCACGAGTCTCCGCGAGGCACAGAACCTCACACTCGGCATCAGTCCGTCACGAGTCTCCACGAGGCACGGAACCTCACACTCGGCATCAGTCCGTCACGAGTCTCCGCGAGGCACAGAACCTCACACCCGGCATCAGTCCGTCACGAGTCTCCGCGAGGCACGGAACCTCACACTCGGCATCAGTCCATCACGAGTCTCCGCGAGGCACAGAACCTCACACTCGGCATCAGTCCGTCACGAGTCTCCGCGAGGCACAGAACCTCACACTCGGCATCAGTCCGTCACGAGTCTCCGCGAGGCACAGAACCTCACACTCGGCATCAGTCCGTCACGAGTCTCCGCGAGGCACAGAACCTCACACTCGGCATCAGTCCGTCACGAGTCTCCGCGAGGCACAGAACCTCACACTCGGCATCAGTCCGTCACGAGTCTCCACGAGGCACGGAACCTCACACTCGGCATCAGTCCGTCACGAGTCTCCGCGAGGCACAGAACCTCACACTCGGCATCAGTCCGTCACGAGTCTCCGCGAGGCACAGAACCGCACACTCGGCATCAGTCCGTCACGAGTCTCCACGAGGCACAGAACCTCACACTCGGCATCAGTCCGTCACGAGTCTCCGCGAGGCACAGAACCTCACACTCGACATCAGTCCGTCACGAGTCTCCGCGAGGCGCAGAACCTCACACCCGGCATCAGTCCGTCACGAGTCTCCGCGAGGCACGGAACCTCACACTCGGCATCAGTCCGTCACGAGTCTCCGCGAGGCACAGAACCTCACACTCGACATCAGTCCGTCACGAGTCTCCGCGAGGCACAGAACCTCACACCCGGCATCAGTCCGTCACGAGTCTCCGCGAGGCACGGAACCTCACACTCGGCATCAGTCCGTCACGAGTCTCCGCGAGGCACAGAACCTCACACTCGACATCAGTCCGTCACGAGTCTCCGCGAGGCACAGAACCTCACACTCGGCATCAGTCCGTCACGAGTCTCCGCGAGGCACAGAACCTCACACTCGGCATCAGTCCGTCACGAGTCTCCGCGAGGCACAGAACCTCACACTCGGCATCAGTCCGTCACGAGTCTCCGCGAGGCACAGAACCTCACACTCGGCATCAGTCCGTCACGAGTCTCCGCGAGGCACAGAACCGCACTGGGTTTGGAAAGGAGTTATGGATTTGTCATCGCAACCCTGAACAGCTCCAGATCTGATTGCATCAATTTCACCTCTCCAGTTACTCGACCGCGCTTTGAATAATTCCGATTATCCACACAGGTGCATCGATACCAGTGTGTCCATTTCCATCTGGAGTGATGACTGAGACACACACACACACACACTAAGAATAGGTCACCCTGATCTGTTTACCTAGGAGCCTCTACAAACCAAACCAACATCACTGCATTCCTGTGAACTTGATGTGTGTATGTGTCTGTTTGTTTGTTTGTGTGTGTGTCTGTGTGTGTGTCTCTGTTCGTGTGTGTGTGTATGTGTGTGTGTCTCAGTTTGTGTGTGTCTCTCAGTTTGTGTGTGTGTGTGTGTCTCTGTTTGTGTGTGTGTGTGTGTGTGTGTGTCTCTGTTTGTGTGTGTGTGTGATCTCAGATAGAGATTGCCAGTGTTTCACCTGCTCAACACACAATGACCAACAAACCCCAGACGGCCCTTCAGCGAGTGGCTTGTATTTACACGTCCCGCACCGGATCCTGACGCCTGTTATTCACATCAAACGCTGGAGATCACCGCCAAACCACCTTTAATGATGTAAATATGAATAATTCTGCTCTGTGAACGCGGATGAGAACAAACGAGTGCTTGAATAAGCATTTAACACACTACGGGTGCAGTTTAGGGGTATTTGACCTTTTGGCTGTTCAGTCAACTACAAATGAAGATTTATGAGCGTTTCTAATGGCGTTCTCACACTCCCACGACAGCAGAACACACGCAAATAACCCCGGCACACTATACAACCAGCTTATTTTAATAACAGCCACTGTTTGTGAATATCATCAAGAAATGCCATTGTCCGGGTCATATTTCATGCTATAATCTAAATAAAAATGAGAAATTATATTTTGAATGAATAATTTTTTTTGCAAAAGAAAAAGAAGCCTTTTTAAAAATTTCCCCCAAATTCTCTTTAAAAAATATAATTCATACTACTGTAATACAGTGTTAAAAATAATCTAATAAAATCTATAAAATCGTCATCAATAAAATAAAACAAACTTTATGCTAAAATAAATCTTCACGTTGTAGTTTTTTGTAAAAAAAACAATATTTAGTCTTAATATATATATATTTATATATATATTTAAAATCAATTTAACAATTTAATATCAATATATATTTTTAATATCAATTTTAAGCCTTTTAAAATTATTTTTACCATTATATACATGAATATTTCTCCCAAATTTCTTATAAAATAATTATATCACATAAATATGAAATATGAAAAATCACCTTGTCCTGATGCATTAAAATCAGGATGAATCAAATCATAGCACTACAAGCTCAAATTTAAATTTAAATGATAATTTATTACAATAAAAACTACCATGTATAATAGTAATAAAACAAATAACTCTTTGTGCAAATAAATCAGCAAATGTTTAATATTATTACAGTCAGCTGTTTTCTAAACAAGTCTAGACAAGTCATAAAAGCTGAATCAAATGAGGGAGTAAAGTAAATAATGCCTGACATGAAGGATTGAATCGGGATTTATCCTAAAGAAGGCAGCATTACATTGTCATCCTCAGTCTAAGTGCCTTAAAATACTGTGTACCACATTTGGAATCGCAAAGCCAAAAATACATAGTGCATGTTAAACTCACACTCAAAACAGCGCTCGGTATAAATCAAATGAACCGCCGGGTTGTTTGCAATTCAAATGCATTGTGTGCAAATTTAAAACACATTATCCCCCTCACTCTGCATCACACCCCATGGCCCTGCACACACTTCCACAGTCTCTAAGTGACTAGTCGGGGGGGTCTAAAAATATCCATGGTGTAACAAAGGTACAAGTATTTGACCTTTAACTGGCGTATGCAAATGAAATCATGCAGGAAAGATCAGGTCGCAGTATTCGAGCGACGCCACACATCTGCAGTGTTTCTGAAACGCTCGTCAGTGATTCTCTCCTCATCACAGAGAGGATGGAAAAGCCCTGGTGCTCGTCCAGCCTCAATCCCCCAGTCACATTTGCATGTGTTAATCGCTCTGGTGAAACTCTCTGCATTTGCTTCCATCTGCACCGAACCCTCTGTTATGCAATATCAATATCTTATGAACAGGCCTAGATGCAATCCGCACACTTATATTACAGCACTGCACACTGTCTAGACACTAGACGGAGGCTTCGCACTTGCTACTGATCTCAGCCTTGATATATACAGGTGAAAAATTAGAGTATCGTGCAAAAGTTCATTTATATCAGTAATCCAACTTAAAAGGTGAAACTAATATATTATATAGACTCACTACATGCATAGTGAGATATTTCAAGCTTTTATTTGTTATAATTGTGATGATTATGGATTACAGCTTCTGAAAACCCCAAGGAATATTGTGAAGTTTTTATAAGTTTTATAAGCCATAATCATCAAAATTATAACAAATAAAGGCTTGAAATTTCTCAACGAGTCTATATAATATTAGTTTCACCTTTTAAGTTGAACTCCTGAAATAAATGAACTTTTGCACGATACTCTCATTTTTCGAGTTTCACCTGTCTCATATTTTCTGTGGGTGAAATCCCGCAGAATGGATTTAAACATGATAATATCTCAGTCAGATTTGTCTTTAGTACTCTATATCAGCAAGGACGCATTAAATTGATCGAAAGTGACCGTAAAATGCATTTATAATGTAACATAAGATTTTGATTTCAAATAAATGCTGTACTTTTGAACTTTCAATATATCGTTGAATCCTGAAAATAAAAATGTATGACGCTTTCCACAAAAATGTCAACATTGATAATAATCATAAATGTTTCTTGATCATAATATTAGAGTGAGACACTGAAGACTGGAGTAATGATGCTGAAAATTCAGCTTTGATCGCATTAATAAATTACATTTGAACATATATTCACATAGAAAAAAGCTGATTTACATTGTAAAAACATTTTTAAAAATTTACTGTATTTTTGATCAAATAAATGCAGCCTTGGTGAGCAACAACTCTTCCTAAACTCAATCTAAATGCTTTTTTTTGTGTGTAATTTACACATTCCAGCAAACGTTCTTTGTCTTGTTGTCGACGTCAGAAACTGAACGCACATGAGTTCTGCATCAGTGATTATAATCACATCCAGCGTGCGGAAACATCAGCCATTACGTGACTGAACGCCAGCGGGCGGGGCCTGTGGTGCGATGATCTATAGCTATTGGTCGATGTCTTGCTCTGGAGGCGGGCATATGCAAATGTGTTTGACAGTGTGACGTCACAGATCCTGCAATATCAAAACGAGCCGTTTTTGGAGCTTGATTAAATAAACACTTAATTTATAATAAGGACATTTTAAGCTGTGAAAATTACAGGGTGTTTAAATAGTACAAAGATCCGATGTCATGATCGTTTAAGAGGATCTGTGATATAAACGCAAACACCCACATGTCACATTTGGGGCTTTGCAGGAGCTGGTGAGTTATTGAGATCAATTACCCATGAGCCACTGGGCAAAACAATTCAAACCCAGACGCTCACGGGGTAATTATTGCACATGAAGACTTTGATTAAAAAAAAAAAACGCCCACTAAATAATAAATACATCACAGGTCTTTCAAATAAAAGATTCATTAATTATGTAGGTGTGTATCCAAATCACAGGAAATTATTTTAATGACTTTATCACTTTGTACTTCTCTCATCATTTTGATCAGCGTGGACGAGTTTCAAACAGAGTTCATGAGTTAATCAGAGCAAATATGACCCTCAGCATCAATAATAACACGGGTTATGACAGCGGTGCTTTATGAAGCACGTCTGACACGAGCGTTGAGAGACAGCAGACAATATAAACACGCAATTACCTGAACAAAAGGTGCGTCCCAAATCACATACACCATTGTGCACTACTCGACTAGCCTGAGTTAGCCCCGCCCACAACATCTGAGGATGGGAAGTTCAGTCTGTTGTGAAGCAAGTATACCCGAACCAATCAAATTGTCAGGGCGGGGTTTATGCAATGATGGACAGATGATCAACAGTAACGTAATCGTCACCAAATGCATTCACAAAAAGAAAAGGTGCACTTTAACTTTCCGGATGATGCACTTATTTAACCGTAGAAACAAAGTGTGGAACGTTTATTCTGCGTTCTCTTCGACTCTGAAGTGCTATCTGTACTGTGTTACTGCTATGCTGTGAGAAACTTAACTAGCCATCCTGAAGCCAGTTATTTTAGTCGATAAAGTTTTAAATATGGATATTTTCCTTACACAAACGCTTCGCTTCAGAAGGCCTTTATTAACCCCTGCAGAGCCGTTCAAGCACTTTTATCATGGATGGATGCGCTTTGATGGACCTCCAAAAATATATTCCCATTGACTCCCATTATAAAGGACATTTTGTAATTTAACTCTGATTGTCTTTGTCTTAAAGAAGAATGTAATTTCCACCTAGGATGGCTTCAGGGTGAGTAAATCATGGGCTAATTTTAATTTTTGGGTGAACTATCCCTTTAACTTTTGAGATTTTCGACTTCCACATCATTTTTTCTTACAGCGTATAAGTTCATAGTGTGCGGGTGAAACTTAGAATATGGTGCAAAAGTTCATTTATTTCATTAATTCAACTAAAATATTATATAGACTCATTACATGCAAAGTGAGATATTTCAAGCCTTTATTTGTTATAATGTTGATAAGCTTATGAAAACTTTTCACAATATCTAATTTTGAATTTGAGGTTTCCATAAGCTATAAGCCATAATCATCAAAATTATTACAAATAAATGCTTGAAATATCTCACTTTGAGTCTATATATTATATTAGTTTCACCTTTTAAGTTGAATTACTGAAATAAATGAACTTTTGCACGATATTATTCTTATTTTTCATCATTTGGGACACCGATAAAGAAACACTTACCACGAGGTTCCCGATAACCATGACCAGCATGAAGACCAGAATGCAGAGCGGCTGACCGGCCACTTCCATACAATCCCACATGGTCTCGATCCACTCTCCACACAAGACCCGAAACACGATGAGGAACGAGTGAAAGAAGTCCTTCATGTGCCAGCGGGGCAGCGTACAGTCCTTGGAGATCTTGCACACACACGACTCGTAGTTCTTCCCGAACAGTTGCATGCCGACCACGGCGAAGATGAAGACGATGATGGCCAGAACCAGCGTCAGATTCCCCAGAGCGCCCACAGAGTTCCCGATGATCTTGATCAGCGTGTTCAGAGTCGGCCACGACTTCGCCAGCTTGAAGACCCTCAGCTGAAGGAGAAGAGTCGTTTAGCAAACAGAACAAACCAATGCGACAGAAACTCAGTTAGAAACTCTGGATGAACTGAGAATCACGATTCCTTTTGGTTTCAAACTGAGTTTGCGCTTCAGACAACTAGACAAAATAACATGGAATTTACTAGAGGTTCTGAGAATTTTTTATTATTGGAGTCTATTTAAAATGTTTAATGAATCTGATTCTTTTTTTTTTTGTTTAATGGGTTGAATGATTGATTCAACGACTCACTTATAAAGTACTTCACTGTTTCATTACTAAATGAATCAGCATTTTTTGAACAAATCTTTTGAATGAATGATTCATCGACTCACTTATAAAGTACTTCACTGTTTCATTACTAAATGAATCAGCATTTTTTGAACAAATCTTTTGAATGAATGATTCATTGACTCACTTATAAAGTACTTCACTGTTTCATTACTAAATGAATAAGCATTTTTTGAACAAATCTTTTGAATGAATGATTCATTGACTCACTTATAAAGTACTTCACTGTTTCATTACTAAATGAATCAGCATTTTTTGAACAAATCTTTTGAATGAATGATTCATTGACTCACTTATAAAGTACTTCACTGTTTCATTACTAAATGAATCAGCATTTTTTGAACAAATCTTTTGAAAGAATGATTCATTGGCTCACTTATAAAGTACTTCACGGTTTCATTACTAAATGAATCAGCATTTTTTGAACAAATCTTTTGAATGATTGATTCATTGACTCACTTATAAAGTACTTCACTGTTTCATTACTAAATGAATCAGCATTTTTTGAACAAATCTTTTGAATGAATGATTCATTGACTCACTTATAAAGTACTTCACTGTTTCATTACTAAATGAATCAGCATTTTTTGAACAAATCTTTTGAAAGAATGATTCATTGACTCACTTATAAAGTACTTCACGGTTTCATTACTAAATGAATCAGCATTTTTTAAACAAATCTTTTGAATGAATGATTCATTGACTCACTTAAAAAGTACTTCACTGTTTCATTACTAAATAAATCAGCATTTTTTAAACAAATCTTTTGAATGAATGATTCATTGACTCACTTATAAAGTACTTCACTGTTTCATTACTAAATGAATCAGCATTTTTTAAACAAATCTTTTGAATGAATGATTCATTGACTCACTTATAAAGTACTTCACTGTTTCATTACTAAATGAATCAGCATTTTTTAAACAAATCTTTTGAATGAATGATTCATTGACTCACTTATAAAGTACTCCACTGTTTCATTACTAAATAAATCAGAATTTTTTAAACAAATCTTTTGAATGAATGATTCATTGACTCACTTATAAAGTACTTCACTGTTTCATTAATAAATGAATCAGCATTTTTTTAACAAATCTTTTGAGTGAATGATTCATTGACTCACTTATAAAGTACTTCACTGTTTCATTACTAAATGAATCAGCATTTTTTGAACAAATCTTTTGAATGAATGATTCATTGACTCACTTATAAAGTACTCCACGGTTTCATTACTAAATGAATCAGCATTTTTTTATCTTTTGAATGAATGATTCAATGCCAAATACTTTAACAGTCACTTGTCGCCCCCCTACTGGTTTAACGATGTAATGATACAATCGTTTTTGATGCGCCAATTCACTTTCAAAAGGTGATTTGCTTAATTTTGATCGCTTTTGTAAACATACAGTAAACTATAAACTTTTATCCCAGTTCTTCTATGATAATATGAATATTTGTTATTCATATTCATATTCTGTACACAGAAATAACGAAACTGTGATTGAAAAGACTGTGCAGCTGTTTCATATCTATACAGGTGAAACTCGAAAACTTAGAATATGGTGCAAAAGTTCATTTATTTCAGTAATGGTGAAACTAATGTATTATATAGAAAAATGTGCAAGAGATGCAAGAGAGAAAAATGTGTTATAATTGAAGGTAGATTATATCTGGTTTGGGCTTGTCGTATGTGTATGTGCATGTGTATATATATATTTTTTCTTTTTCTTTAAGTTTTCTGTTGTTTGTCATTTTATGTTGGTGAGGTCATCTAATTTGTGAATCTTGTTTATAGGAATGGGGTAGGAGCTTATAAGATTTTTTTCTTCATCCTACTCCTGTTCTTTTCTTTGTCATGGAATGTACTTTGTGTTGGTTTGATTTGTTAAATTGTTTTTGTGGTATTTCGTGTTGCATTACCATGAAAAGAAAGAATAGAAAATAAATGAAATGAAATGAAATGAAATATAGATTCATTACATGCAAAATGAGATATTTCAAGCCTTTATTTGTTATAATTTTAATGATTACAGCTTATAAAAACTTTAATAATTTTGAATTTGGGGTTTTCATAACCAGTAAGCTATAATAATCAAAATTATAGCAAATAAATGCTTGAAATATCTCACTTTGCATGTAGTGAGTCTATATTATATATTAGTTTCACCTTTTAAGATGAATTACTGAAATAAATTAACTTTTGCACGATATTCTCATTTTTCGAGTTTCACTCGTACATGACAGCACCAACACACACCTGAACCGTCATCATTTAGGAATGAGATGAAGTGTGTGTTTGAATCACGATCTTTTAGCGGGGAATCGTGCAGCTCTAGATAAAAGTGTGTTTACCAGTCTGAATGAGCGCAGGACGGAGAGACCCTCCACGTTGGACAGACCCAACTCCATGAGACTCAGACTCACGATGAGGCTGTCGAAGATGTTCCAGCCCTGCTGAAAGTAGAAGTACGGGTCGAGAGCGATGATCTTCAGGACCATCTCAGCTGTGAAGATCCCCGTGAACACCTGACAACAACAACACGTCAAACAAGTCGCTTTATGTTCCGAAACAATGAACTTTGTTTACGTTTATGCATGTGGAAGATGCATTTCAATGCTATACACTTTCTGGAAATCGAACCGTTTGAGCTACAAGAATCATTATATTGATGCATCTTTACATAAATAAATATACATGGGAATGTGTCTGTCTAATCAATTAATCGTATCTAACATAAAAGTCTGTAAATATATAATGTGTGTATATATATATATATATATAAAATGTGCATACACACACATATATAAACAAATATTTATGTAAGATGCGATTAATCGATTTGACATCTCTATAAATGTAAATAAATGAATGTATAAACAATAAATACATATTCACATGTCAATTTATAAATAAATGTATAGATGTAAATGAATGTATATAAACATGTGAACTTGAACGCATTTACATTAGTTTCTACAGATGTAGAGTGGCTTGAAAAACTGTAAATATTTATTGTGATTTTCTTTGTTGTGAATATTACATTGCTGCAAAACTCTAGGATATGATCTATTATTGTAGTACTGATTTATTTTCTTTAAATTGTATTTATTACTTATTTTTTATGTATTTCTGAGTACTATACTATGATTGACAGCTGAAAGCATAATTCAATTAGCCAATCTGTATACGTATAAATATAAATCGGGCGTGCAAGGGGCGGGGCATGTGTAGAACTTTATGATTGACAGGCGTTTCGATGCTGTAGAACCCTGAGATATATACAGGTGTGTGTGTGTGTGTGTGTACAACAGGTCTGCTGCTTGCTTCGGCTCTTTTATATATGAAAGTTGTTCTGTTTCTTGTATCTTGTTTGTGCGCGTGTGGATGTGACTATGATACGTGACCCGGCAGCAGGAGGAGTCACACACACACACACACACTGTGAAGATGAACAGACCAGAACATCGTCTCTGGTTCTGCCTCACGTCCTGTAATGAACGCTTTCATCTGAACAATAAACAGAGATCTGGAAAGACATTTCATCCTCTCTGAGAGTGAATCTCATGAAAACACGACCAAAACAATTAAAAATATATTATTATATGAATTATCAAATAATGTATTATGAAAGAACATCAATTAAAGCACTTTTGTGTGTGTGTGTGGAACCTGGACATTTTAATAATATAGTATTTTTACTGTATAACTGTAAAAATGTTAGAAATACAAATTAGTATTTGTTTATTAAAATCAGCATAATTTAAACACATCGCAATAAATAGTACTATTATGTAGTAATATAAATACTTTAATTAAAATAATATAAAAAAGAGTGCATTTTAGTAAAAAAAAAAAAGTGGGGATAAAGTGCCTAATAGTTGATTATTACAAACTTGCGTTGTTAATATAAATAAATAAATTGAGATAAAATATAAATATAGAGATAAAAATAGAAGATAAAATAGAAATGTTGCCTTATTTCAGCTGCTTTTAACTAGTCTGACTTTAGATTTTTGGGGTAAGCGTGATCTTCCAATGAGATTCACCCTGGAGGAGGTTTATTTTCCAGTCTATAGTGAGTCATTTTCATATCGCTGATGATGATGTTGGTGAGCATAACAGATTCATACAGACGCATCATCATCATCATCTTCATCATTGCTGACAGCCCTGCGCCGGCATCTCACCCAGACACACACACACTTCACTGTGACGGAGCTTCACCTTCCACACACACATCAACATCTCCGTGAAGGCGCTAACTCCACACACACACTCCCAGACATGCTGGCTTGCTTTAACCCAATTTTGGGTCAAATATGGACAAACCCAGACGGTAGGTTAAAAATCTCCCCTTATCTGTGAGAACGTCAAATTCTGTTTATTTTTTTACTTTGGCTTTTTAAACTATGTATGTTAAATTTGCTGATTTTATTTTGTATTTTGTTTGTTTTATCTTATTTGTGGCACTATGGTTCAACTGCGGTTGTGTTTATCGCTGCTTAATAAATACACAAATGAATGAAAATGTAGTTGATTAATTTAACCCTGGGTTAGGTTAGGCTGGGTTAGTCCATATTTGACCCAAAGTTGGGTTGAAACAACAGCACTTTTTGGAGTGTACTGAACGAGGTGTTGGGTCATTTCTGTGACGGACACACACCGACGACGAGATGCAATCGGACGTCAGGAAATGACATCACCATCGTGTCTGTTCGGACAGCTGACACAGGAAATGACATCATCATCGCGTCTGTTGAGACAGCGGACACTTCTGAAACTAACAGAGTTTAGTCCAGAACTAAAACCTAACCTCCGGCGCGTTCTGGACACGGTGAACAATAGAAATATTGAAGAAAATGTATATAATTTCACATAACATAAGTATCGTATCACATGAAAACTTATAATGACTTTTATTTTAGGATAAACATGTGATCTGAAGCTGAGCTGTGCACGCAGACTCCTGAGCAGTGAAGGAGAAACGGTGTGTGTGTGTGTGTGTGTGGAGCGTCTCTCCACCCGTCAGTGTGAGTTTCTCCATCTAACACAGATTACAAACAACACGTGACCTCTGAACTTCGGCCGAGCGCAGTGAGACATGCTAACACAAGCGTGACTCACGCCTGTCTGCTTCTCTCTCTCACACACACACACACACTCTCTCTCTCAAAGCAACAAATGCAGCGTAAGCCAAACATGCAGCAGTTCACAGTCCGTACAGGAGATGTTGACACAACGAATCAAATCTCATGTCTTTGCATCAGATAAGAAAACTTCTAAATAACCTTTAGAAATATATAATAAACAACGTTTTTAAACGGTTTAAAAAATTAAACGCACTGTAAAAAAAAAATATGTTTATGATTTTTAATCACAACATTTTTTTCTTTTGTAAAATCAACTTAAATAATTTATGTGGTTCAGATAACATCATATTTTGAGTTTCTGATTATTAAATCAATCTCCTTCATTTTATTAACTCAATTTCTCCATTTCAATGAACTTAAAATTTTAAGGCAACCAGGTTAATTAATTTTTTAAGTTAAATCAACAATATTTGAAATAAAGGTGAACTAAAATAAAATATATTATAAGAAAATAACTGTAATAAAATAATTTAAAGAACTAAAATTATTACAACTTAAACTGAAATAAAAATAAATTACAGCTACATAGAAATATTTGTAAAAAAAAAATTCTAAAAAAATTCTAAAAAAAAATCACATAAAATTAAAAATAAATATTTAATTTTGCGTTATTAACTAAATATATTAAAACAGTTTTCGTTAATTAAAATAAAATAAAATAAATTTCATCAGGGAATCATCAGTGAATCATCAGTGAATCATCAGTGAATCATCAGTAAATCATCAGTGAATCATCAGTAAATCGTCAGTGAATCGTCAGTAAATCGTCAGTGAATCATTAGTGAATCGTCAGTAAATCATCAGTGAATCGTCAGTAAATCATTAGTGAATCGTCAGTAAATCATTAGTGAATCGTCAGTAAATCATCAGTGAATCGTCAGTAAATCATTAGTGAATCGTCAGTAAATCATCAGTGAATCGTCAGTAAATCATCAGTGAATCGTCAGTAAATCATTAGTGAATCGTCAGTAAATCATCAGTGAATCGTCAGTAAATCATTAGTGAATCGTCAGTAAATCGTCAGTGAATCGTCAGTAAATCGTCAGTGAATCGTCAGTAAATCGTCAGTAAATCATTAGTGAATCGTCAGTAAATCATCAGTGAATCGTCAGTAAATCATTAGTGAATCGTCAGTAAATCATTAGTGAATCGTCAGTAAATCATCAGTGAATCGTCAGTAAATCATTAGTGAATCGTCAGTAAATCATCAGTGAATCGTCAGTAAATCATCAGTGAATCGTCAGTAAATCATCAGTGAATCGTCAGTAAATCATCAGTGAATCATCAGTAAATCATCAGTGAATCATCAGTAAATCATCAGTGAATCGTCAGTAAATCATCAGTGAATCGTCAGTAAATCATCAGTGAATCATCAGTAAATCATCAGTGAATCGTCAGTAAATCATTAGTGAATCGTCAGTAAATCATCAGTGAATCGTCAGTAAATCATCAGTGAATCGTCAGTAAATCATTAGTGAATCGTCAGTAAATCATCAGTGAATCGTCAGTAAATCATCAGTGAATCGTCAGTAAATCATCAGTGAATCGTCAGTAAATCATTAGTGAATCGTCAGTAAATCATTAGTGAATCGTCAGTAAATCGTCAGTGAATCATCAGTGAATCGTCAGTAAATCATCAGTGAATCGTCAGTAAATCATCAGTAAATCATTAGTGAATCGTCAGTAAATCATCAGTGAATCATCAGTAAATCATCAGTGAATCATCAGTAAATCGTCAGTAAATCATCAGTGAATCATCAGTGAATCGTCAGTAAATCATCAGTAAATCATCAGTGAATCATCAGTGAATCGTCAGTAAATCATCAGTGAATCATTAGTGAATCGTCAGTAAATCATCAGTGAATCATCAGTGAATCGTCAGTAAATCATCAGTGAATCATTAGTGAATCGTCAGTAAATCATCAGTGAATCATCAGTGAATCGTCAGTAAATCATCAGTGAATCGTCAGTAAATCATCAGTGAATCGTCAGTAAATCATTAGTGAATCGTCAGTAAATCATCAGTGAATCATCAGTAAATCATCAGTGAATCATCAGTAAATCATCAGTGAATCATCAGTAAATCGTCAGTAAATCATCAGTGAATCATCAGTGAATCGTCAGTAAATCATTAGTGAATCATCAGTGAATCGTCAGTAAATCATTAGTGAATCATCAGTAAATCATCAGTGAATCATCAGTAAATCATCAGTGAATCATCAGTAAATCGTCAGTAAATCATCAGTGAATCATCAGTGAATCGTCAGTAAATCATTAGTGAATCATCAGTAAATCATCAGTGAATCATCAGTAAATCATCAGTGAATCATCAGTAAATCGTCAGTAAATCATCAGTGAATCATCAGTGAATCGTCAGTAAATCATCAGTGAATCGTCAGTAAATCATCAGTGCTCACCAGGTTCCCCACAGACAGCATCCGGTTGAACTCATCCGTCATGGGATAGTGTTCGAGAGCCATGAAGAGTGTGTTGAGGACGATGCAGATAGTGATGGCCAGATCCAGGAAGGGGTCCATGACCATGATCTTCACCCACTCCTTCAGCTTCATCCAGCGAGGGCAGCACGTCCACACCAGGTACTTGTGTGCGAACGCGTACCAACACGGGTGACACTTCTGCTGCGCCTCCTCCAGCTCTGAGACACCAAACATTATGACAACAAGGTCATGGGTTCAATTCCCAGGGAATAAAACTCATGTAAATGTGTTTATTTTATATCTACAAAATTATTATTAGTACTAATAGTGTTAAAGCACCGGTAAGAAACTTAAAAAGGTTTTTCTGTTGCATCAGAACACACACAGACAATCCTTTGTGGCTCTTATTAAAACCAAGTGTTTGCAACTTTCAGGTGCTTTTCAGCCATTTTACAAACTTCAACCATTTTGTACAAATCCACCTCCTAAACCCCGCCCCCAAAAACAGGTCAGCCAATCCGATGTCAGCAAACCTGAAAGTGCACAATGATTGACGGGCATCTAGTGTTAGTGATCATGGTCAGATAGTTTAATGTGATTTCTGTCAGGTAAGAGGGATTTTATACATGATATTAAAGCACTAAAGTGTACCATAATATGTTTGGGTGAATAAATTAAATAAAAAAAAATGCATAAATTAAGTGATAAGGCCTTATGTCACAGTCTCTTTAGCTATCTGACTGTAAATAAAAGATGTTTTTGGCAATGCTATTCAAATGTTACAATTTTCAGATTCAGACAATGAAAACATAATGTACAAAATGTGGTTTGTAGCACCACATGAAAAGGTCACGGTGAAAGGTTAGCATGTTGTTTTCTACCCTACTGAGGTCGAATCACACTTGATACGAGGGGATGTGTGTTTCGGAGGAACCTGTAAGTGTTCTAATGAGAAATGAGACAGAGACGGACACTATGTGGGTCTAGATTTGGCTGTGTGTCAGTAATGTGCCAGTAACTCGTGCGATGAGAAGCTGAGATGGTGTGATGCTCCACAGCGGGTTCATTCGACCTGTCAGGCTTTATTTCATCCTCCACAAGAGAAACTGACCAACTTCAGTTTACACACTCTTCCCTTTACACAGCAAGGACAGGAGCCAAACTGAGCACGACATGTGTAATATTGTGGTTTTGTGTTAATGTTGCAATATAAAAAAAATTGTTATTAATTTTGGCTTATATATATTGATTTAATTAAATTATAAAAAATATATTTTATCAGGAGAAATGAATTAAGTGTATTTATTAATTTAAATTATTAGTAATAACTGTTTTAAAAAAATAAGTTAATTAAATAAAATTGTATTTATATATTTTAAAAAGAATGATTTGTTTTTAGAATAAAAATATATAAATAAAATTCTAAAATATATATATTTCTTTCAAATAATTCAGGATAAATTTATTAATTAAGTGTATTTATTAATTTAAATGATAAGAAATAAATAACTGTTTTAAAAAAAATAAGTTAATTGATTAAAATTGTATTTATATATTTTAATTCTAAAAATAAATGATTATTTTTAAATATTTTTAAAAATAATTCAATATTTGTATATTATATTTTATATAAAAATATATAAAATATTTTTTTAAATAATTCAAAATAAATATTTTTTTTATTTAAATGATAAAAAATAAAGTATTATTTTTTTTATTATTAGTTAAAATAATTATTATACATTAAATAACTTAATTTAATATTTTAATTATTATAGAAAAAAATCTTAAAATGTAAAAAAGGTTGTATTTATTTATTTATTAGTACTATTATTCAGTGTTTATTATTATTATTATATTAGGCAAATATTTATGTATGCACAACATGTACAAATAATACTATATACTATTATTATTATTTTTTATAAAATCACATATTTGATTTGTTTATTTATGTACATTAATTTACTTCTGTCATAACAAAATAGTCCATGCAACAATAAAAACATGTTGAAAACTATGATAACCATGGCACATTTTTATAAAGGGTACGTCTGAGTATTTTTGCAATATGGCTAATCCAGTGTCAGCATACTTATATAAATCAGTAAGAGGAAGCTAGCAATCTATCACACACGTATGTAAGCATCATCTGACATAACGTGCTCATTACAGTAAATTTGGCCTGCTGCTGTCCTGCCGTGTCAGCTTTCACATGCGTGATAATGAGGATTGGCATTTTCTTACGCTAGCAGGTCTAAACTCAGACCCTGTGAGCTCAGGCCTTCTTCTGTTTGCAACTTTTGTGCTGACCAGTCAAGAGTCCAGAAAAGACTCAAAAATATGGGCCATTTCTGTTCATAAATGACATTTCATGAGCAGTGGTGTCCTCTAGTCAGGGGAGCACACTAGCCATACAATACAGAACAGACTTTTGAGGAAGTATCGTTATGCTTTTACTGAAAAAAAAAAAAAAAAACTCTCAGGTTTAAGACTCGTTCACATCAAGGGTGATAACTATATTTGTGTCTATATAGCGCCATTGTCGACTCGCGGACTTTCCCAATCTTTCCCAACATTTCGTGAGCTTAGAATTATAAGGTTCTATCTCCACTTTTGGTCGAAATTGAGTTTTTGACATAATCTGATCCATTAGGTGTTTATTAATGCCTGTGTGGTGTTATTTTTGTAAAAAAAATATTTTGTTAGTAGTTATTAATAAAATAAAAAGGTTCCATCTCACAAAACATAAACCGAGTTGGGATTATAAGGTTCTATCTCCAGTAGATTCAATATCCAATCAAAACCCTGAATGAACACGGACGGACCAATCAAAACCCACCTCTTAGCTCTGTAGCCTGACAAGATTGTGAGTAAGATTGTGTTTTGTATAAACACTGCTTTGTTTTGCGGTACTGGAAAAGTATCTGGGAAACCAACGGCACAGATAGAAAATGTGGCATAAAGACAACTACAGAGAAAATAATTTTATACGAAAACACCCTTCAATTTAGGAAGTACTGTACAGGTGCTAAGCAATGCAATTGTCAGGTATTAGGTGTTTATTAATGCCTGTGTGGTGTTATTTTTGTAAAAAAAAAATATTTTGTTAGTAGTTATTAATAAAATACAAAGGTTCCATCTCACAAAACATTAACCAAGTTGGGATTATAAGGTTCTATCTCCAGTAGATTCAATATCCAAGCAATGCAACTGTGACTGTTTATCCTGTTGAGTCCTGGACAGTGCCTCAGTGGGTCCCATTGTCTAATCTTTCTAATATTTATCCATGTTCAAGTACATGCCTGCAGTTGACAAAGCATACTACAAGGCAGTATTTAGAAAGTAAAGATAGAAGGTCGGAAAGAGTCATGACAACATAAATTACATAACATGAAGTACATTATACAAAACAAAACCGACATACAGAATAATAAGGGATGAAAACATAATTTTCATGATGTTACAATATTTTGTATTAATCTACTAAATTAAACGTTTTTAATGTAAGATGCTTCCTAAATGTTTTTTTACAGTACAGAGGAGTGAGGTGTAGTATTGTGTAATTACTCAATGTCCATGTTCTTTGAAAATATTTTTTTTTCTTACAAACTTGCTTGCTTGGCTTTGATACTATACTATTATATTATATTATCAATGGTTATATACAATTATTCTTTGAAATGTGGGGTTTTATTTGTAAAAGTGGAGATAGAACCTTATAATTTCAAACAGAATCAGAGCTCTCAGACTTAAAAGGTTCTATCTCCATTGGCGTCATCTTAAAAAATCCCATTTCCAAATGTGCCAGGATTTTGATATTTTATTCACAAAGTACCTGTAGGGTGATGGTCTTGTTGAGCTATAATAGAAGATTATACTACATAACAGTTTTGCCTGTTGGGATGTAAAAACTTTGATGCTCAATATCTCAGAACTACCCTAAACGGAGATAGAACCTTATAATTCTAAGCTCACGATTTGCTGTCTGCAAAAAGTCTATAAATAACTAAAATATAACTAAAAAACACAATAAATCTTAACTATATTTGTGTCTACATCGACAGATGATATTGTACTGTTTCTAAGTGCGCTACAATTTTGTCGTCTGCCGCTTTAAATGCTCCAGCTCGTTAAAGTTAGATGGATTCTGATTGGCTGTCAGTGTTTTTATTGTTCATCAGCTGACAAAAATGGCTATAAAATCGTGATATCGTTCTGTTCTGTTTATTTTAAGTTTGCTTCAATTTTGTCGTCTGTCACTTTAAATGTTTGCGCTCGTTAAAGTCAGAAGGATTCTGATTGGCTAACGTTTTCATCGTTCATCACTATGAAAGTGATATCGCTCAGTCTATACGAAGCCTGCAACAATTTTGTCTTCTGTCACTTTAAATTCTCAAGCTCGTTAAAGTCAGATGGATTCTGATTGGTTGTCAATGTTTTTAGCGTTCATCAGCTGACAAAAAAAAAAATCGCTATTAAAGTGATATCGTACTGTTCTGATTATTTTAAGTTTACTTCAATTTTGTCGTCTGTCACTTTAAATGTTTGCGCTCGTTCAAGTCAGGAGGATTCTGATTGGCTAATGTTTTCATCGTTCATCACTATAAAAGTGATATCGCTCTGTCTATTCGAAGCCTGCAACAATTTTGTCTTCTGTCACTTTAAATTCTCAAGCTTGTTAAAGTCAGATGGATTCTGATTGGTTGTCAATGTTTTTAGCGTTCATCAGCTGACAAAAAAAATCGCTATTAAAGTGATATCGTACTGTTCTGTTTATTTTAAGTTTGCTTCAATTTTGTCGTCTGTCACTTTAAATTTTGCGTTCAAGTCAGGAGGATTCTGATTGGCTAACGTTTTCATCGTTCATCACTATGAAAGTGATATCGCTCAGTCTATACGAAGCCTGCAACAATTTTGTCTTCGGTCACTTTAAATTCTCAAGCTCGTTAAAGTCAGATGGATTCTGATTGGTTGTCAATGTTTTTATCGTTCATCAGCTGGGAAAGAAATCACAATAACAGTGATATCGTTCTGTTTATTCTAAGTTCACTGCAAATTTACCACAGTAAATGCTTAAGCTCGTTCCCAGCAGGAACATCGCAAACAATGAAAATAAATGCATCACTTGTATTAGTTTCTACATAGCAGATTTGAAACCGCGAGGACGTTCTGTAACGTTATGATGTATCGGCCGAAACGCTCAGGGAAGAGTCGTTCTTCTTGTGCCGGCCAGGTGATGTCCCAGTCTGGAGCATCAGTGGGAGGGTTACACCTTTCCACTGAATAACAACAGCGACTACATCTCGGGGGACGACATTAACCACGAGCAGATGGAGACACTTCTCCTGGCCTCGCACGCACTTAGCAGAAAAAGACTTGGTGTGGATTTTATGTGCATATGGAGAGTTTTCAGGGCTCATATCTCATCACTGGCTCGTTTACGATCGGTGTTGGTTTGTTGTTGTTGTGTAGCTGTCTTACCTTCCATGGCGTCAGTGATGTAGCTGGTGGCGCTCAGGGCCCGGTCCCGGCCCTCCTGGGGCAGCTGGGGCAACAGCATGCTGCTCAGCTCATTGGTGGAGTTGTGCCCCTGTAAGACCAGAACATTCACATAAATGCCTTCATAAGGCAATAAACAAGGGCAGACTTTTAGAACTCAGTGGTTTCTCTTTCCCTTATATTTATTTGATAATAATATGTATTACAATGCAAGTTTACAAAAACAAAAGGTTGGTTTGAGGTTGCAAGGGTATCAGGGTGGTTGCTAGGGTGTGAGTGTGGTTGCTAGGATGTTGCTTAGGGCATTTGTAGTATCCCTGTGCAGTTATTGAGTGTTTTAATGCTTTTAAGCACAGTTTAACAAAAACAAAAGGTTGGGTTGAGGTTGCAAGGGTATCAGGGTGGTTGCTAGGGTGTGAGTGTGGTTGCTAGGGTGCTGCTTAGGGCCTTTGTAGTATCCCTGTGCAGTTATTGAGTGTTTTAATGCTTTTAAGCACAGTTTAGAAAAAACCAAAGGTTGGTTTGAGGTTGCAAGAGTGTCAGGGTGGTTGCTAGGGTGTTGCTATGTGGTTGCGTAGGGCATTTCTACTGTAGTATCGCTGTCCAGTGTTTTATGCAAGTGTCTAAATGCTTTTAAGCAGATTGCAATGTGGTTGCTGGGGTGTTTGGGTGGTTGCTAGGGTGTTGCTATGTGGTTACTACGGTGTTGCGGGACATGTTGCTAAGTGTTCTGAATGATTTTAGACAAACAGCTATGTGGTTTCTAATGTGACTGGATGGTTGCTAGGGTGTTGCTATGTGGTTGTGATTCCAAGGGCACTGCTAGTGTTGCTTTGCAGTTTCTAAGTGTTCTGAACAATGTTAGACAAATAGTAATGCTGCTGGGGTGTATGGGTGGTTGCTAGGGAGTTGCTATGTGGTTACTACGGTGTTGTGGGCCATTGAGAATGTTAGTGTGGCTGTGCAGTTGCTAAGTGTTCTGAACGAGACAAACAGCTATGTGGTTGCTAGGGTGTTGTTATGTGGTTATGATTCAAGGGCACTGCTAGTGTTGCTTTGCAGTTGATCGTTCTGAACGATTTTGGACAAACAGCTATGTGGTTTCTAGGGTTACTGAGTGGTTGCTATGTTTTTGTTTTTGCCATTGCAAGAGCATTGCTAGTGTTGCTGTGCATTTGCTACCCGTTCTGAATGATTTATGGACAGTACTATGGAGTTGCCAAGTGTTCTGAACAGATTTAAGCACATTGCAATGTGGTTGCTAGTGTGTTTAGCTGTTTGCTAGGGCGTTGCTACAGTGTTTGCTAGTGTTGCTAGGTTTTCTGAACGTTTTTAGACAATAGCTATGTGGTTTCCACAGTGTTGCTGTGCAGTTGTTACCTGTTCTGAAAGATTTTAAGCACATTGCTGTGCAGTTGCTAGGGTGACTGCAAGGTGGTTGCCAGGCACTACTATGTGGTTGCTAGGGTGTTCTGGATAGTTCCACCCTCAACTCTCTCTGATATTCTGGTCTCTAGATATGGCTCAGCAAACACTATATTTAACATATTGTATTGACTTAGCTGAAAACACACACATTAATCTTCAACACTCAGTGGCATTTAAAATCGATTCTGTTTAGTGCAAAACAAAAGACTAATAACATCAGCTATTAACCCTCAGCAGAAATGTCTCAAGTGTTAATGGGTGGTTTGGGAAATGTGATCATTTTTGTCAAATGCTTTTATGCATTTGTTTTCTAAGCGTTTGCTGGATTTTAATTGTTTTAATATGAGGCCTTTGAGACAAGTACATGATGTCTGACTGTAACAATGACCCTCTGATTATATAATGTGTTTTTGATCGCAGGTAATCAAAGGAATGACGCAGGAGCACTTCACATCGGCCCACCATAACGCCCACTCCTGCTGTTCAGACGAGTGGGAAACACCGCTGCAGAAGTGTGTGTGTGCGCCTCTACTCTTATTCAACATCTGTTGCTACGTAACCATGACTACATCGCCAAGACAACAGGGTTTCCATGCCTCTAACACACAGTCCAGACAGTTCTCAGACTCCTTTCTGAGTTTTTCAGATTTCTTGGCTTGACGTTGTACTTCCGTTTCATACAGCTGGCTAAAAATGATGACCCCCACATAGAAAAGAAAACTCACTTATAATATATCAAAAATATCTACATTTTTTCCTCCTACACAACTATGAGAATAGGGTCAAAACATCGTCAAAAATTAGTTTTTATTGTATTTTTACTGAATTTTACTGTATTTTTATCAAATAAATGCAGCCTTGGTGAGCAGATGTCGTTGAAATAAAAATGTACCAAGTTGTAAGTTTTGATCTGTAGTGAATATGTAAATATTGAGTTGATTTCCATTTATTTAAATATTTTAGCACAACAATAAGCAATTAATCATTAGACAATAGCAATAAAAATATGCATTTTGAAGAATTTTATAATAATAATAATAATAATGATTATAATTATCATATTGATTATTTTTATTATGATAGCAATAATTATGACATTACCTTATTCAATATTATGTCATAACTTAAATGAGATCTCAATAAAAACTTATACTTAAACTTATACTTATAACTTAAAAAAAATTATTTTTAACAATCTGAGCTGCTTCAGCTAGCTGATAAACAGCCTATTTTTTACTTTTAATTAAATTTTACATCATGCAAATAATGTCATCATGCAACACAAAGCTTCAAATATATACTTTCTTAATTTTAAGTGTGAAATATGACCTGTAAGGTTTTTTTTAGGGCTGTGCAAAAATTAATTGCGATTAATCGCATCCAAAATAAAAGTCTGTGTTTACATAATATATTTGTGTGTGCTGTATATAATTATTTTGTATATATAAATACACACACATGCATGTATATATTTAAGAAAATGTGTTATTCATATATAAAATATTTATATTTATACAATATAGATTATGTTTTTATAAATATATACAGAATTTAAGCGCAAATAATTCTTAAATATATACATGCATGCATAGGTATTTATATATACAAAATAATTATATACAGCACACTCAAATATATTATGTAAACACAGACTTTTATTTTGGATGCGATTAATCGCAATTAACTTTTGCACAGCCCTAGTTTTTTTTTGTTTTTTTTGTCAGATTCACTGATAACTTCTGTACTGTAAACATCATCACATTACTACATTCGGCTTAATAGCTGACAATGCAAAACGTCTAGACAACAACAACAAAAATCCATATTGTCTGTTGGACTTATTCAATAAAAATAACCTCAGTCTTTGAATTAGAATTATTCCATTTGACATGCGGACAAATGAACATTTGCGAGCGTAGGAAAGATCAGAAGAGGTGGAGGTTCTCGCAGAACACTAATCATTACACAGCATGTATTCAGCCGGCCAATAAAAGAAAAGAGCTCGTCAAGATCAGCTCAGAAAAGGCAAGAGAGTAATGCATATTATCAATGTAACTGACAGCTGTAGAAGGACTGAGTATATGAACAACACACACACACAGCAATCTTTGAAGACAATGATGATGTTTAGGAGATAATTAAGTATTTTTTAACACGTTTATCCCTGGGTTGAAAACTTTCCATTCATCAAAGAATCCTGAAAAATAAAATGTATCACAGTTTCCACAAAAATATGAACTTTCAACATTGATATGATAATAATCAAATCATCATATTAGAGTGATTTCTGAAGGATCATGTGACACTAAAGACTGGAGTAATGATGCTAAAAATTCAGCTTTAATCACAGGAATAAATTTAATTTTAACATATATTGACCTAGAAAACTGTTATTTTGAATTGGAATAATATTTCACTATTTTTACTGTTTTTATTGTATTTTTGATCAAAAGGATAGTGAGGGTAAAAGCATTATCATATATTTGATATTTTAGCTGTAGGCCATAGCGATAAAACATTATATGCATTATTAAGAATATAATAATCATAATTATTATTATTACAAATAAACCAAGTATCAGTCAAAAGTCATTTCTTCAAACTGGATTATGTTTTACAAGAAAATACTCTTTCAGTAATTTTACTTCAAAAATGCAACATTTAATTCACTTTTATGTGCTAGTCGAGTGATTTTTTTTAAATTTTTTTCACAAGATTGACTCAACAAGAGAGGATTCCCGATCTATAGATGCAGAGCGACTCGCACATGTGCTTCATTACAAATCAATCATGCCGTTATTACCTCGACCAGCCCTGCTCACTTTGATTAGAAGCTTAAAGTCACTTACGCTCTCCTCTTTGACCTTCTCCATAGTGCAGGTGGGCAGTTGCAGAGGAGACAGCGGCCCCTGGCCCGAGACCCCGTTCTGGTCCATGGCCACGAAGAGTTTGCCGTTGATGTTGAGGCTTGGGAAGAAGAACTGGGAGCTGTGACTGCATGTGCTTTGAGCGCTGGTCCGTCTCCGGCTCCAGGGAAGCGCCAGTGATCCGCCTCGACTGTCCGAATCTCCGTGATTGCTAAACTCGTCGTCGGCGAAATCCACCTCTGAGTCTTTGTTCGGCGGCCGGAAGTTGAAGATGCTGACCTGGCTTTCCCGTCTGGCCCTCAAGGATAAAGTGCGGACCAGCAAAGAGTGTGTTTGCTAGAAAGAAAGAAAGAAAGAAATGTGAGGCTTTTTAACAGAACTCTCATTTTTTGAGTGAACTATTATGCTAAACCCACCTTCATCCCCTCTATAGTGTCCAGCTTGGCTGATTTGTCGTCCCCCGTCATCCCTTCTGACATCGGCCTCGAGCTTTTCCTCCGGTCGAGATTCCCTTTGCCTTGCGAGGAGAACGGCGACACGTCAGCGGTCAAGATGGACTCGGTTTCTTGTGCTTTCTGAGCAACCTGAGAGACACAATATAGCATTCATTTCTTATTGCTTAAATCAAGGATTCGCAAACTATTTGGTCAGCCGAACCCCTTATGCCGGGTTCAAACTACACAATATCAGTCCAAAAATAGGGTGACGTAGCGTGTCGTCATTAACTTTTTTACTCCTAGCCACGGCGGCTAGTGGTTTTCTCCACTCAGCGTTTTCACTGGGCACAGTTCTGACATCGATACCATGGGAAAAACCGCCATATAGATATTTGTAATATTATCACATAATTTGGCGGCAGGTTTATTAGGCTGCTGTCACTTTAAGACCTGGCGCACGTATCTAACATACCGATACACGTGAGTTTTCTTTCTCTGTTTACGTTGACTAGCATAACTGACCGTGTTTACATGAATATTCGCCAAGACGTGCATTATTTTGTGTGTATTTGACTGTTTAAAGCACAATAAGCCTCGAAAAAGAACTCAATTTACTTGGCGGTTTTGTTCGCACACACTTTGTGTGTAAAATTACGCGCAATACAACGCTGAATTACGAATATATATGAATATGGAGAACTGTGGGGGATTTAGCATAAAACACACTGCGTCGGTAGCTATTGTTTGTTTACGTGTTTCCAAAAGTCGCAAGTTCCGCCTTCTCAATGACATCACACACGGCAAGCGCTGATTGGTCGAGAAGCAACGTGAAATGTTTCTTGAATGCAGGAGTCAAAATAGCATATTCTGACCATCATAACAGACAAAAATGTTGTGTAGTCTGAACCCAGCATTAGACGAAAAACACACACATTAATATTTTAATAATTTAAAAACATTCTCATGCTCACGTTTCTCTGATGTTGGTTGATGATCACATGACATGCAAGTAAACAGATACAATATTTAGTCTTTATTAATAAGTGTTTGTTTTTTTGTTTTTTTTTAAAAAAGGGCTGCAGATTATATATTGCACTTATTCTGTCATATTGCGATATAATAAACATTTCACTTTTCAGCTGGACTCTTTACATTCACACCGGTGGTTTTAGAAATAATAATATTAGAAATAATTAGAGGGGTAGTTTCCCCTCTAATTATTAAGACAGAAATGCAATACTGTAGTTAAGTACAATTTTACCATAAAATGAAAATTAATGTGATATTACTATAATTTACATATGGGAAGTGATATCAAGATATATCTGGATTTCAGTCTTATTTCAATTGCTTGTGAAGCCCCATTGAATTATTTTAATGTTATTTAATGAATGATTAGCATTGCATCGTCTCATGAACCCTCGATTGGGATGTGAATGTAGAAATGAACAGCTGATGTGAGTGGTGACCCCGACGTGCCTGCTGTTCCTTCTTCAGCTGTTCCATGGCGAGCTGAAACTCCTGCTCTTTCTGCAGGGCTTCTGCGATCGTGGCCTGGTTCTGCTCCTCGTACGCCATGGCCACCACAGCCAGGATCAGGTTCACCAGGTAGAAGGAGCCCAGGAAGATCACCACCACAAAAAACACCATGTACGCTTTCCCCGCGGAGCGCAGAGTCTGTGATCACAGAAACAGCATCGAATCACAGTGGCTGCAATAACTGCAAATTGCTTTATTATTTGTTGTTGGAGATTATTCGATAATTAGATGCATTGGTCAGGCTGATAAATCAATCATTTTGAGATAATCTGCATTGGTCAAAATCAAACTTAATTGCCAAAATCTGCCAAAAGAGAATGGATAATAGATAAATAAAATAAATTTCTAAATGCATGCAAAAGTTTGTGTTTATACGATTTTTGACGCCAAAATTAGTATATATTAACATTTTCACTACCGTTCAAAAGTTTTTAATGTTTTTGAAGGCTGCATTTATTGGATTAAAAATAAAGTAAAACATTATTTTTTATAAATATTATTACACAATAAAAGACATATATTTTACTGCAATATATGTTGAAATTTAATTTATTCCTGTGATCAAAGCATCATTACTCCAGTCAATGTCACATGATCCTTCAGAAATCACTCTAATATGAGGATCTGATGCTCAAGAAAACATGATTATTATTATTCATTATGATTATTATGATTATTATCAATGTTGAAAACACTTCATATTTTAGGGAAACTGATGCATTCAATTTTTCAGGATTCTTTAATAGAATAAAACAGCATTTATTTGAAATCGTTTGTACCATTATACATCCCACTTTTGCTCAATTTAATGCATCCTTAAATAAAAGTGTTTTTTTTGTTGTTCTTCTTTTCAATACTTTTGAACGTTAGTGTAAATGCATCTCAATTGCTTTAAGTAAATAGAGGAACTTATGGCCGATGTTGAACAACCTGTACATTCAACCACATGGCAGAATGTGACGTAATGAGAGAGAACAGAAGGAATACTGACATGATGATAGAGGTTTTCCCAGTAATCTTGTGTCATGAGTCTGAAAAGGGAGAGGAAAGCCCATCCAAAGGTGTCAAAGCTGGTGTAGCCGTAGTTTGGGTTTCGTCCAGTCTTCATACATTCAAAACCATCTGGACATTTGCTGCAGAAAAGAGAAATAACTAGTTCGTAAATAAGCCATGTTTCAAAGTTTTAAAGTTTTTGTCTCGTATTCTCCATTGTTGCGGCTCCTCTCTTCCCAGTCTGTCAGTAACGCTTTGTTTACTTCCTGTCTCTATGAAGCCCCTCCTTCTGAAAAGCACACTGTGCTCTGATTGGTCAGCTGGAGTAGTGTGTTGTGATTGGTCGAGCGCTTTGAGTGTGTTTGGGGAATGTCCCGCCCCTTACCATAACCACCAGTTTAACACACTAAAGCCTAAACAGTCTCTGTTACTGTAATCTATTATCACTGTAAAGCTGCTTTGAAACTATCTATATTGTTAAAAGCGCTGTATAAATGAAAGTGACTTGACTAGAAACTCAAACTCAGACGTGACCTTTAACATAGGCACCAAAGGTGAGCGATCTTTGAACACTTGGTCTATGACTGATATTCACAGAAAACAGTAGTGAGAGGCTGGTGGCGCCAGTGGCTTGAGTCTGTGCCCGTCTGCCTCTCAGAGACTGGCATGCTGGAAGTGTGAGGGTGCGGGTGACGGGCGCTATCGCACTCACACACCTCGCCGTGTCCCTGAAGGACGTGCTAATGGACGGGCCCCACTTCATTTCGATTTGGACTGAGGCCCTCGGACCCCAGACACACTGATATCAACCGCGGTTTCCTTTCTCGGGTGGCACACGATGCCAGAACGTGCTCTCCGACACACACTACTATTTACAGCAGACTTCAGACGAAAAAAATAAGTGACAGACAACTGATGGTTCAGTTATCAACAACAAAAAATCAGCATTGAGTAAATATGATTTCATTGTGGCTTTAAAAACAACATTTTGTCAATATTTGATCATTATTTTATAATAGTTTTAAAGTCAACATTTAATCAGGTTTTGAGTCTTGTTTAAAAATTATTTATATTGATATTTATTTTATATTTCATCTATATTGTTGTAATATTTATATTTATTTCTTGATAACATACATAATGTTTTATAAAAAACAAAAAAATATAGAAAAACTTTTTTAAAATTAATAATTAATTAGTATTATTTCATTATGCCTTTTAAATGGTTTTAAATATATATAATAAGTAATCGACTCCACTGATCATCTATATTACTGTAATCGACTCCATCACTGATCATCTATATTACTGTAATCGACCCCATCACTGATCATCTATATTACTGTAATCGACTCCATCACTGATCATCTATATTACTGTAGTCGACTCCATCACTGATCATCTATATTACTGTAGTCGACTCCACCACTGATCATCTTTATTACTGTAATCGACTCCATCACTGATCATCTATATTACTGTAGTCGACTCCATCACTGATCATCTATATTACTGTAGTCGACTCCATCACTGATCATCTATATTACTGTAATCGACTCCATCACTGATCATCTATATTACTGTAATCGACTCCATCACTGATCATCTATATTACTGTAATCGACTCCACTGATCATCTATATTACTGTAATCGACTCCACTGATCATCTATATTACTGTAGTCGACTCCACCACTGATCATCTTTATTACTGTAATCGACTCCATCACTGATCATCTATATTACTGTAGTCGACTCCACTGATCATCTATATTACTGTAGTCGACTCCACTGATCATCTATATTACTGTAGTCGACTCAATCACTGATCATCTATATTACCGTAATCGACTCAATCACTGATCATCTATATTACTGTAGTCGACTCAATCACTGATCATCTATATTACTGTAGTCGACTCCATCACTGATCATCTATATTACTGTAATCGACTCCACTGATCATCTATATTACTGTAATCGACTCAATCACTGATCATCTATATTACTGTAGTCGACTCCATCACTGATCATCTATATTACTGTAATCAGCTGCATCACTGATCATCTATATTACTGTAATCAGCTGCATCACTGATCATCTATATTACTGTAAACTACTCCACTGATCGTCTATATTACTGTAATCGACTCCACTGATCATCTATATTACTGTAGTCGACTCCATCACTGATCGTCTATATTACTGTAATCGACTCCACTGATCATCTATATTACTGTAGTCGACTCCACCACTGATCATCTTTATTACTGTAATCGACTCCATCACTGATCATCTATATTACTGTAGTCGACTCCATCACTGATCATCTATATTACTGTAGTCGACTACACTGATCATCTATATTACTGCAATCGACTCCATCACTGATCATCTATATTACTGTAATCGACTCATCACTGATCATCTATATTACTGTAATCGATTCATCACTGATCATCTATATTACTGTAATCGACTCCATCACTGATCATCTATATTACTGTAATCGACTCATCACTGATCATCTATATTACTGTAATCGACTCATCACTGATCATCTATATTACTGCAATCGACTCCATCACTGATCATCTATATTACTGCAATCGACTCCATCACTGATCATCTATATTACTGCAATCGACTTCATCACTGATCATCTATATTACTGTAATCGACTCCATCACTGATCATCTATATTACTGTAGTCGACTCCATCACTGATCATCTATATTACTGTAATCGACTCCATCACTGATCATCTATATTACTGTAATCGACTCCATCACTGATCATCTATATTACTGTAATCGACTCCATCACTGATCATCTCTATATTACTGTAATCGACTCCATCACTGATCATCTATATTACTGTAATCGACTCATCACTGATCATCTATATTACTGTAATCGACTCCATCACTGATCATCTATATTACTGTAATCGACTCCATCACTGATCATCTATATTACTGTAGTCGACTCCATCACTGATCATCTATATTACTGTAGTCGACTCCATCACTGATCATCTATATTATTGTAATCGACTCCATCACTGATCATCTATATTACTGTAATCGACTCCATCACTGATCTTCTATATTACTGTAGTCGACTCCATCACTGATCATCTATATTACTGTAATCGACTCATCACTGATCATCTATATTACTGTAATCGACTCATCACTGATCATCTATATTACTGTAATCGACTCCATCACTGATCATCTATATTACTGTAGTCGACTCCATCACTGATCATCTATATTACTGTAGTCGACTCCATCACTGATCATCTATATTACTGTAGTCGACTCCATCACTGATCATCTATATTACTGTAATCGACTCCATCACTGATCATCTATATTACTGTAGTCGACTCCATCACTGATCATCTATATTACTGTAATCGACTCCATCACTGATCATCTATATTACTGTAATCGACTCCATCACTGATCTTCTATATTACTGTAATCGACTCCATCACTGATCATCTATATTACTGTAATCGACTCCACTGATCATCTATATTACTGTAATCGACCCCATCACTGATCATCTATATTACTGTAATCGACTCCATCACTGATCATCTATATTACTGTAATCGACTCCATCACTGATCATCTATATTACTGTAATCGACCCCATCACTGATCATCTTTATTACTGTAATCGACCCCATCACTGATCATCTATATTACTGTAATCGACCCCATCACTGATCATCTATATTACTGTAATCGACCCCATCACTGATCATCTATATTACTGTAATCGACTCCATCACTGATCATCTATATTACTGTAGTCGACTCCATCACTGATCATCTATATTACTGTAATCGACTCCACTGATCATCTATATTTCTGTAATCGACTCCATCACTGATCATCTATATTACTGTAATCGACTCCATCACTGATCATCTATATTACTGTAATCGGCTCCATCACTGATCATCTATATTACTGTAATCGACTCCATCACTGATCATCTATATTACTGTAATCGACTCCATCACTGATCATCTATATTACTGTAATCGGCTCCATCACTGATCATCTATATTACTGTAATCGACTCCACTGATCATCTATATTACTGTAGTCGACTCCACTGATCATCTATATTACTGTAATCGACTCATCACTGATCATCTATATTACTGTAGTCGGCTCCATCACTGATCATCTATATTACTGTAATCGACTCATCACTGATCATCTATATTACTGTAATCGACTCCATCACTGATCATCTATATTACTGTAATCGACTCCATCACTGATCATCTATATTACTGTAATCAACTCCATCACTGATCATCTATATTACTGTAATCGACTCCATCACTGATCATCTATATTACTGTAGTCGACTCCATCACTGATCATCTATATTACTGTAATCGACTCCATCACTGATCATCTATATTACTGTAATCGACTCAATCACTGATCATCTATATTACTGTAGTCGACTCCACCACTGATCATCTTTATTACTGTAATCGACTCCATCACTGATCATCTATATTACTGTAGTCGACTCCATCACTGATCATCTATATTACTGTAGTCGACTACACTGATCATCTATATTACTGTAATCGACCCCATCACTGATCATCTATATTACTGTAATCGACTCATCACTGATCATCTATATTACTGTAATCGATTCCATCACTGATCATCTATATTACTGTAATCGACTCCATCACTGATCATCTATATTACTGTAATCGACTCATCACTGATCATCTATATTACTGTAATCGACTCATCACTGATCATCTATATTACTGCAATCGACTCCATCACTGATCATCTATATTACTGCAATCGACTCCATCACTGATCATCTATATTACTGCAATCGACTTCATCACTGATCATCTATATTACTGTAATCGACTCCATCACTGATCATCTATATTACTGTAGTCGACTCCATCACTGATCATCTATATTACTGTAATCGACTCCATCACTGATCATCTATATTACTGTAATCGACTCCATCACTGATCATCTATATTACTGTAATCGACTCCATCACTGATCATCTCTATATTACTGTAATCGACTCCATCACTGATCATCTATATTACTGTAATCGACTCATCACTGATCATCTATATTACTGTAATCGACTCCATCACTGATCATCTATATTACTGTAATCGACTCCATCACTGATCATCTATATTACTGTAGTCGACTCCATCACTGATCATCTATATTACTGTAGTCGACTCCATCACTGATCATCTATATTACTGTAATCGACTCCATCACTGATCATCTATATTACTGTAATCGACTCCATCACTGATCTTCTATATTACTGTAGTCGACTCCATCACTGATCATCTATATTACTGTAATCGACTCATCACTGATCATCTATATTACTGTAATCGACTCCATCACTGATCATCTATATTACTGTAATCGACTCCATCACTGATCATCTATATTACTGTAGTCGACTCCATCACTGATCATCTATATTACTGTAGTCGACTCCATCACTGATCATCTATATTACTGTAGTCGACTCCATCACTGATCATCTATATTACTGTAATCGACTCCATCACTGATCATCTATATTACTGTAATCGACTCCATCACTGATCTTCTATATTACTGTAATCGACTCCATCACTGATCATCTATATTACTGTAATCGACTCCACTGATCATCTATATTACTGTAATCGACCCCATCACTGATCATCTATATTACTGTAATCGACTCCATCACTGATCATCTATATTACTGTAATCGACTCCATCACTGATCATCTATATTACTGTAATCGACCCATCACTGATCATCTTTATTACTGTAATCGACCCATCACTGATCATCTATATTACTGTAATCGACCCCATCACTGATCATCTATATTACTGTAATCGACCCCATCACTGATCATCTATATTACTGTAGTCGACTCCATCACTGATCATCTATATTACTGTAATCGACTCCACTGATCATCTATATTTCTGTAATCGACTCCATCACTGATCATCTATATTACTGTAATCGACTCCATCACTGATCATCTATATTACTGTAGTCGATCTGCTGCTGTCATTGAGTTCCAGCACAGAGTCACTTGGAGAATTTGTCAAAGAAGCCCCTCTCACCACACTGGCAGCTGGGATCGCATTGTTGGGACACAAAGCATTTTAACATGGTCTATTTCGGGCGCTAGAGAGTCCCTCTGCCCTGTTAGGGTCCCGAGAAAGACGTGGCCGGAGTTGATGGACTTTGGGAATTTCTGTTGGTGCCGTGTGTGTAAAGCAATATGAAGACCTGTGTGTTGTTTCTGTATCACTGCCCTGTTTGAATAACTGTTATGTTGTTATGAGCCAAGATGTACTCAAGGTTACTTCCTTTGGGATTCTGATCTCTGAATGCTTCTGCCGGGATCATATGGCGGATCTGATCAACCGGATTGACACGGGCAAGATTAAACGCATCACTATAACAGAATACAGTAACAAAGAGAGCTCGGATGACGAGAAACTGATGCTTTATTGTATAAAGATGATGCTGAGATGTTTGGGGAAAGTAATATAGATGATCTGGGCTCGTGATTGGTCGATGCTAAGAGAAAAAAAAAAGATTTGACAGGACGATCATTTCTGAATAAACTGTTTTATGATCTAAATTACTTATTGTGTATTGGGCGATATCTGAAAATGTTTATCAGCAATATAGATAAACATATAAATAAATAAATAAAATGTGTGTGTGTCATTTTCTTTCATATATTTCATTGTATTATAATATATTATGATTTATATTATAATATATAGCATTATATATATATATATATATATATATATATATATATATATATTATGATTAATAATATAATTTTATTTATTTATTTTATTTTTTATTGTTTGCCTTTTGGATATCGATATAAGAATGATAGAATGATATAGAATGATGTAACAAATTACACATAATTTGATCACATAAATATATATCTAATATATATATATATATATATATATATTTGATAATGTTCTTAAAATTATTTTTTTTAAATGAATGAAAAAAAAAAAAATTCAGCCTCATGACAAAAAGTGAAAAAGTTTTTGTATATAGTTTATATATATATATATATATATATATATATATATATATATATATATATATATATATTTATATATATATATATATACAGTATACATACATACATATATACATACATAAACAAAAACTTTCACTTTTTTCACTTTTGAAAAAAATATATATTTGTGAATATTGTCATGAGGCTGAATTTTTTATTTATTTTTTTTAAATTTAAAAAAAAGTTTTTTGCAATATCATCCCGCCCAACCAGAAACCAGCCCGCCCAACCAGGACCAATTAAGAAAATTCCATTTTTCTAAACTTTTCTTTCGACAAATTGTCCCGAGCCTATAGGAGGAGGAGGGAGATCATCAGAAACCCAGTTCTCTTCTCAGAGAGAGAGCGAGTGCAGAGCTCACACACTTCAACAGAGCGAAAGAGACGAGGTGAAACGAGGTGAACGCTTTTAAAACGCCGTCAGCCTTCAACTCAGGTTTCCATCCAGGTTCACAAGGTGACCAGAGAGCTGTGCTGAACACTAACAATGGCTAAAATAAGACCACTGGATTAATTGACTTAATTGATCCCCGAGGGAAATAAACGTACAAGAGAAACAAACTCACTGACATGAAGAAGAGCAGCTTCGAATAAAGCCACGTGCTGTTCGACCTACACATGGAGATATTAATCATATTGATAACAACATCGTCTCTTTCAGAGCAAAAACACATGTGCTTCTCTCAAACATTGGTGTATATAGGCCATATTTGTATTGTTTATATATATATATATATATATATATATATATATATATATATACACATATACATACATATATACATATACACACACACTACAATACATTTTATATATATATCTATATATGAAAATTAACGTTTTTGTCAACTAACAAATCTGACCATTAAAAAAGCATTAAGCTGTTGGTCTGTCATATTTCTGCGCTGTTTTGAGCTCCATGTGAGTGACCTCTTTGTAAATCTCATTAAGCTCAAATACAGAGCTGGTAAAATACAGCTTATTAATAGGCTCTTGTTTTAATACATATCCACCAACACCCTATAATTAATACGACACACAAGACGGCATTTCAATCGAGATGTTTGGAGTTCGAGGAAAATCAAATCAAGTTTGAGTGGCCAGTGTTTGTGAGCGCAGATGAAGGTCAGTGATTACATGACACAAATATTTATATACCACCATTAGCAGACAGCGGAGCATATTATATAACACAGGCTGAGTTTTAGATTACTAACAATAGAAGCTAATAATATGCATTATCAGATATTATATCACTAGATTTGTCCATGATGTGACAGTCGTTTTCAAAACAGATTTGCTGTCAGAAAACTCAGTTTGTGTGTCACATTGTTTGTGCAGATGTTCAAATCTGCGGTAAAATATAGTAGATAAACAATGTGAGTCGAATGGTATGTCCAACTTCACAGCACTCATAAAAGAGTAGACCGAAAGTCCCAGGATGATCTACTACCTGCTGAAGTGTGCATATGATGGACACTTTACTATCTACTATGGATTTCATTCATACCACACACACATTCTTATACACTATAAAAAATATTTTCAAGATTTGTTATCACAACATATTTTCTTTTGTCAAATCAACTTTATAATAATTTATTTAGTTGAGATAACTTATTATTTTGAGTTTCTGATGGTTAAATTAATCTCCTTCATATTAACTCACTTTTTCCAGTTCAATCAACTTAAAATTTTAAGGCAACCCAGGTTACTTACTTTTTTAAGTTAAACAAACAAAAATTTTTTTGCAGTGTAGTAATCACAACATTTTTTCTTCTGTCAAATCAACTTAAATAATTTATTTAGTTCAGATAACATATAATTTTGAGTTTCTGATGGTTAAATTAATCTCCTTCATTGTATTAACTCACTTTTTCCAGTTCAATGAATTTAAAATTTTAAGGCAACCAGGTTACTTACTTTTTTAAGTTAAACCATCAATATTTTTTTACAGTGAGAACGGTCACAATAACGTACGTTTTAAACCAAATGTAGTCTACAGTGTATGTGATTTCAGTTCGTTCCGATGGTTTATGTAGATGAACTAGCTCAAAAACTGAATCTTTTAATCAAAACTGGTTGGTTTAACTATTTTTTTATTGGTTTAATTATTGGTTTAATTATTTTTTTATAGAGTTTTTGCCATTTGTGATTCTTTCCATTTCATATTTGAGTCTGATACTGTTTTGTCACTTCTGTTTTACTATTTTATATTTGAGTCTGATACTGCTTTGCTACTCCAAGGCACTTTTTTGGTTTTTGGTATTTTGGCTGTTCTTTGTTGTAAAAATGTGTGTAAAAACTTGAATACTTCAAATTCCCCACACGGATCAATTGCAACTATAACGTCTTCACATCTGTACATTTTCTAATGAGCATTTTTGTCTTATTTTCCAGGACAAATATCTAAACATTTTTACGGTCAAATCAAGCAAAATTACTTGCGATATTAATTCTGGGGGGAAAACTATAAAAATTAAGCAACTTTTTGTTTAAAACAATAACAAATATCTGCTAAAATTAAACTCATTTTCCTTTGAATTTAACTTTTGATTTTTTTTAAGCTTAAACTCACTTACTTTTGTGTCACTTAATATCTTTAGCCAGTAAATGTATCTTGATTTAAGTGAGATTTAAGATTTTTTTTTTATTTATCTTGAATTTTTAAATACATGTACTGAGTAAAAAAATGACATACTGGTTGTATTTAGTCCAAAGTCCCAAGAATACTTTAAAGTTTACAGTGTTTATAGGCAAGCCATATAAAGCCAGAATAAAAGCTAATAATGGCTGAATACAAACAAAAGAATAGCGATAATGAAGATTAAGTCTCATTCACGGCAGAAGTGTGAAAGGTTCGCCTCGCCATTCGTTACACGATACACTGCAAATGTGTGTTTAAAGAGCAGATTTTATTCAGCTTTCTGTAAAAACTCACTTGACATGATCATAGAAAACGTTTTATAAAATGTAGAGTTTTTGAGATATCATCCTCAGATCTGAAATGAAGCATTACCACACTTGTGGCTTCGACTTACACTACATTCACATAATATTTTTATACATTTCTTAATGTTTGAGCTAATAAATATCTATATTAATAATAGTCATTCATTCTGAGTCTTGAACTGTAAACTCAAGTGTTGGCTTTCTAAATATATGACTTATGAGCAGATTATGGGAACATAATAGGCTAATTTTGGCAAGTAACTGCTTCTCTTAAATGATTAGCGTAACTAGATTGACCGAGCTTGTGAACACTGATGAATCTCCTGTTTTGGACTCTCGTAAACCGCAATCTGTGTAACAGGTGTGTTTTACACCCAGACAAACACCTCTCCGTTTCCAAGGGCTTTTATCA
This sequence comes from Pimephales promelas, assembly GCF_016745375.1. The sequence continues at coordinate 109,473 of NW_024121766.1, forward strand.
GAGGTGGACAGGCGTTTGCTGGAGGCCTTTATCACTGCGGGAGACAGACGGGTTTGTCCTTTGTCTGTTTGTGGCTTCGGCCAGATGTTACGATCAACATCTACAGGCCGCGTCGTAACTCACACCGGCGGCCCATTAGACGGCGAGACCTTCACAGGACAACGTGCACTTTCCAGAACATCCTTCACATTTCCCACTGCAAAAATGCCCTGGATTTTGAAATATCATGCTATCGATTAGCACTCGCTTTTAAGATAATGTTTTATCCATTTGATACTCGTGGACACCGGCGACAGAGGATGGACTTTCCAAACAGAACAGAATCACGCAGAAAGTGAAATCCTAGAAGCATCCGGCGGCGATATTAAGTCTGGGGGGGGGGGGGGGACTATAAAAATTAATTACCCCACTGCAAAAATGCCCTGGATTTTGAAATATCATGTTATCTTTATATGATGACATGATGACTTTATAATAACTTTAAGGTCCATTAAAGTCTGACTATTGTTTTCTTTTTATTCTTTATTTAATGCAATTTTTAGGTATTTAATACGGAGGCGTATTGCATTCACTTGAAGAAAAAAAATCTACTCTGTTTTTCTGAATTAACGAGTAAATTTTTCATGAGAAAAAAATGTGTTCTCTGTTTTTCTGAATTAATGAGTTAATTTTTCATGAGAAATTTTTTTTTGCTCTGTTTTTCTTAATTAATGAGTAAATTTTTCATGAGAAAAAAAGTTTTTGCTCTGTTTTTCTGAATTAATGAGTTAATTTTTCATGAGAATTTTTTTTGCTGTTTTTCTGAATTAATGAGTTAATTTTTCGTGAGAAAAAAAGTTTTTGCTCTGTTTTTCTGAATTAACGAGTTAATTGAATTAACGAGTTAATTCAGAAAAACAGAGCAAAAAAAAAATTCCATGAAAAATTAACTCGTTAATTCAGAAATTTTTTTTTTAAAAATTCCATGAAAAATTAACTCATTAATTCAGAAAAACAGAGCAAAATATTTTTTTTTCTCATGAAAAATTAACTCATTAATTCAGAAAAACAGAGCAAAAAAAATTTCCATGAAAAATTTACTCGTTAATTCAGAAAAACAGAGTAGATTTTTTTTCTTCAAGTGAATGCAATACGCCTCCGCAGTTTAACCCTTTAAAGTCTGACATATTAAATAATAGTTAGAAAAAAAATTAATGGAATAGTTTATTGAACTTTAAAAAAAATCAAGACACAACGGCATATGCTTTTAATGTTTTGCGTTATATTTTGTCAAGCTAGCATGGCTTATATAGTGTGAGTATATAGGAAAAACAGCTCAGTTTTATTCAGAGGCTCAAACTGAGCAAAAATATGCAATTTGGTGCAGATGCTGATGTTAATATGAACAAAAAGAAGAAATTCAGTAAAGCAATGAGAACTGACATGAAATAATTTAAATATCAGTCGTCACTGCCAATAATTTCTTAGTAAGACGATATTTAAATGCTAAAAGTTTTAACAGATGAACTAATAACCCTTCCTCAAAAGCCTGATGATCATTTTTCAGATAATCAAGTAAACCAAAGATGCTTCAGTCCAGTTGAAATATTACTAACAATATCAAAGTTATTATTATGTTTACTTAATAGCTGGACACTTGTATAATTATCCTAAAAGGCATTTTACTTGCTAAATCAACTGAAATAGACACAATATTGGTGAGTTTCGAACAGACAAAGACTCGATGTTTCTCATTAAGGCAAGATATGATCGTGAGCACATACTGTACAAATCCCTCCAGACGCTTTAATGCACGGCCAGCTGCCATACACACTCACACACTCATATACAATTAGCAAACATATGCGCTGACATTCCTCTCAGCTATTCACACTAGCAAGGTGTCCATCATAGCGGGATTATTATATTTATTCAGGACTGTGAGCATATACAGGTTTTGTATATCATTATACATTACACAATAAAAAGTTACGAAGATTATTGGAGTGTTGTACAGTATTTCTACTTCAAAATGTTCAATTTAATTCAGTTTCTTTGTGATTGTTTGTGAAATTGAGTGATAAACCCTTTTTTTCAGCATTCTTGTATTATGACCGAATTCTGGGTACGATTTTTATGTAGAGGATCAAATTCACAATTCACGAAAAATCTGGTAAAAACAGGTATTAATACTTCTCACAACTTACAGCAAAAAATACAATTATATTAACCATATGTTTAAAAAAATATTTTAAATTATAATATAATAAAAAAAATGTTTTATTTTTGTGTGCTTTCCTGAATTAATGTCAAAATCTTGAGAAATGAATATTCTTGAACTGATAAGTGAACGCCACAGTGTGCATTTTTAGTGGGATAAAGTATCTCCCAAATGCATGCATGTAAATGTAAAACACCCTCTGAACGTAGTTGAGAAACTGACTTAAAAAATGCATACAATTTTTAACTTTTTTTAATCTGTGCCGCTGCGGTTAACCATGAAATTGAGGATCAAATTGACCGGCGAACATCAAAATAGTCCGAAATTTTGTACTTGCATTTCACAACATCTCCAAGAGTCAAAACTAAGCAGACATTAATGAGCATAAATGAGAAATTGTCACAACATTTAAAACAAATAAACATCCTATGTCCCCCAGTTTTCCCGACAACTCGATTTTGTGCGTTAATTTAACGAAATATCACAAAGAAAGCAGTTCACACAAACACCTTCCTCTTGATTCACGGGCTTCATTGGCGTCTGAATGCGAGTTAATCAAGGCCACTGACTCACACTGTACATGTACATGCAGTTCTGCTGAGTCAGACACTTCAGAGACACAACTATATTTACTTCAGTCCGACTCGACACTGACTGCCTCTTAGATCCGCTGTGCCCTTTTACAACAGCTGTTACACACAAGCTAGTTCGGACATTCAAAAGTGTTCACAATGAACCTAGGGGTTAATAACACATGGGAACTCTGGGATGTGTTTCCATGATCATCGAATATAGCCAGTTTTAGTTCGAACCACAGATTAGTGTACAATGCTAGTATATAGGGCATAGACTCATAGAGTAATCCTCTCTTCCTCTTTACTACTAATTATAGCACCAAATAAACATTAACAAACATCAGAAGGACTAATTAAAACTAGCTAACAACAACCATCGTTAAGTAAGTAAAATACCACGGTAAAAAAACTGTCTTATGCAATTCAATCAAAGCACGTTAAACTTACCCAGCATCACTTGCATTCCCACATATTAAGGCGTCTTTGGCTCCTTCCACTTTGAAGTAATTATCTGGAAGAAGAGAAAAACATTTAATGACTGATTGATCTCTCAAGAATACAGTGTTTTCGGTTTTATATATATATATATATATATCATACACAGATGAAACTCAAAGATGAAACTAACTATTATATCGACTCATTACATGCAAAGTGAGATATTTTCGATATTTTATTTATGTTATAATTTTGATGATTATGGATTAAAGCTTATGAAAACCTCAAAGTCAAAATTAGAATATTGTGAAAGGTTTTCATAATCTGTAAGCCATAATCAGCAAAATTATCACATATAAAGGCTAGAAATATCTCACTTTGCATGTAATGAGTCTATATAATATATTTGTATATAATTACTGAAATAAATGAACTTTTTCACGATAGTTTTCACATGTATTGTGTGATACAGTACAAATATTTTGAGTGTCCCTTATATCCCGCTCTGATTCAGAATCCTAAATTATAAATATCATAATTGGATACACTCTCAGAAAAAAAGGTACAAAAGCTGTCACTGGGGCTGTACCTTTTCAAAAGGTAAACTTTTGTACCCAAAGGCTGCATATTGGAACCTTAGTGGTACATTTTAGCACCTAAAATGGACATATTAGTACCTAAAATGTACATATTAGGACCTAAAATGGACATATTAGCTCCTGAAATATACATATTAACACTTAAATGTACAGATATTAGCACCTAAAATGTACATATTAACCCCTAAAATGTACTTATTAGCACCTAAAATGTACATATTAACCCCTAAAATGTACTTATTAGTAGCTAAAATGTACATATCAGCACCTAAAATGTACACATTAGCACCTAAAATGTACATATTAACCCCTAAAATGTACTTATTAGCACCTAAAATGTACATATTAACCCCTAAAATGTACTTATTAGTAGCTAAAATGTACATATTAACCCTTAAAATGTACTTATTAGCAGCTAAAATGTACATATTAACACCTAAAATGTACTTATTAGCACCTAAATGTACTTATTAGCACCTAAAATGTACATATTAACCCCTAAAATGTACTTATTAGCACCTAAAATGTACATATTAACCCCTAAAATATACTTATTAGTAGCTAAAATGTCCACATTAGCACCTGAAATGTACATATTTGCACCTAAAATGGACAAAAGTTTACCTTTTGAAAAGGTACAGCCCCAGTGACAGCTTTTGTACCTTTTTTTTCTGAGAGTGTAATTACATATATAAAACACAATTTGACTTCAGATGAACTGCGTTAGATTGAAAAGCTTCTCAGCGCTGCAATCAATACATGTGTACATTGTGATGTTCACTGTTTTGCACGGCTGTGAAGAGAAGCGGTGAACTCATCTGTGTGTGTGTGTGTGTGTGTGTTCCCCCGGTTAAAGAGAGTGGCTGAGAGATTACATGAACAACAGCCTCAGGTTGGCATCCAGAGCCCTCCATTTTATCTGCTGTCATTTTCATGCCGTCTCTCTCTCTCACTCGCTCGCTCCATCACTCGAGCGGGAGAGCCGCCGGCGACGGAAACGCTAGCGCTCGTGTTTGGCAGACGTCCCGAATCCCGATCGTCCCGTCCAGCTGTCGGCATAACCTTAACTGTCCTGAAGCGCAAGGTCATCGGCATGAATATATCGTGTTTTATGCTTTTGATTAGACATCAGGGCTGTGTTTCCTGAAAGCATCGTTAGCCAACTATGGTCGCATGTTTCGTCGTCATCATCAGAGTCGGTGTTTCCCGAAACCATCGTTCAAACGAACAGCATGTGTGTGAGCGACAGATCTCGAGCTGGACTCAATAAATCCTGATCTTGAGCAAAATAAGCAAGAATAAAAATTAGGGCTGTGCAAAAGTTAATTGCGATTAATCGCATCCAAAATAAAAGTCTGTTTTACATAATATATTTGAGTGTGCTGTATATAATTATTTTGTATATATAAATACCTATGCATGCATGTATATATTTAAGAATTATTTGTGCTTAAATTCTGTATATATATATATATAAATACATAATCTATATTATACAAATATAAATATTTTATATAGGAATAACACATTTTCTTAAACACATACATGCATGTGTGTGCATTTATATATACAGCACACACAAATATACTATGTAAACAGAGACTTTTATTTTGGATGCGATTAATCGCAATTAACTTTTGCACAGCCCTAATAAAAATGTATTATTAGAATGTTATTATTACACGTTTTTATATATAAATCACTTGATTATTTTTTTATAAACATAATTAAATTAATAAAATAAAATAAAAAATTCTTCCTCAGTATTTTTGTCTGGTTTTCCGGTACAAATATCTAAACATCCATAAATCGAGATACCAAAGTTCCAGTAGCCGGTCCCGATACCATTACAATTTTACACTTCTATGTTATTTAACTATTTGGAAAAAATCAATTCAATGACTTTATTATTTATGATGCTAAATTTATGAAAACATTGAAGGCTACATGCTGTTTAAACGAACATATTGATGATATTGAGAAATTTTGCTTATTAAAAAAAATCAAGTGAAAAATAAGCAACCTTCTGCGCACACATCATTAGTAGTAGTAGTAGTATTTTTAATTAATGGAGATGTAGTTAATCTATTGCAAAATGGCCTAATATAATTATTTCTGTCAATTTCTTTAAGTTAAACCAAACTTTTATTTTGACGGGTTGCCACGAAGGCCTTTGAGTTTCTGTGCGTGTGTGACATGACGATAGTCCTTGTGTTCTTGTGAATCATCATCTTTTGTGGCCCAAGTACTGTCCCAATACACAAGTTTGCATTTTGGCAAGAACGGTTAAAAATTGCAAATGTGTTCTTGACACGCCCATTTTACCGAAGATGCATCATTTGGTAGCTTGTGTGAACATGACGGCAGAAATATCCCAGCATTCAATTTGGCATTCGAGGAAGGAGAGGCAGGTCAATACAGTAATTCGCTATTTCGACAATAAATTCACTTCTGAGAACATTTGATGCGAGAAATCAACTGTGTAAATATTGACATTTTTACAAAAAATTATGGCGAATCAAAAATGTGCTCAAAAGTGAGAATCTCCATAATCGCCTGCGGGGGCGCCAGTGAGGTAATGTTAAATGAAACTGCGCATCTGCACCATTCATTCACACAGAGACAAGCAGAACATGCAAGGTTCATATTTAAATAGTGTTTTTGCAGTTTAATACACACAGACACACACCAGCAGGTTTGACTACTTGGTACCGCGACGTTTAAAACGTTTTAGTACCGACTTAGTACCGAATATTTGGACAACACTAGCCAGTGGAGTCAGAATAATAAACTAGTTTCCCCCTTGAATTAAGATTATTTTCTTGACCCTATTGGCCGATATATTTGCTTGTTTTAAGCTCGATTGATTTTGATGAATATTTCGCATTGTAGTGACCTTTCAAACTCCATTAGCAGTGGTTCGTGAAGTGTTTTAAACTCAATGTTTAGCTTCTGTGTTTTGGACCATGACGAAGCACATCATGAGAAGTCTTATCTATTTCTGTCTGCGTCCTACATCTGCGTTCTGCAGGTCAACTCATCGAGTGCCAGCTCTGTCCTAATTGCTATTCTAATGAAATGAGACCAACCCAAAATAAGACTGAATCTCATCTTCTGACTCTCGTCATTTAACTGCAGGATTATGATCAACATGCTTCATATTACAATATGTGATCAATGTGAGAGAGGCTGCAGGGTTCATTCAGGTCATCTAGTCTACTGGTGATCTCTTGTTGACTATATGTCTGAAGTATTTATTCAATCAAAGCTAATTGTAAGTAGCAAACAAGTATGATTATGTAATCACGGGACAGTTGTATAAACATAGCCATCATGTCAAGAGTCTTAACTCGTCTAACCATTTAGTCAAAGACGTACTTATCGTAATTAACTAGATCAATCTACCTTTTAAATGGTATGACCAAAAAAATTTAAAAAAAAGAAAAAAAAAATCTTTAAAAGAATTCGAATTCGAAGTTCTAGAAGGAAAATAATTAGGGCCGTGCAAAAGTTAATTGCGATTAATCGCATCCAAAATAAAAGTCTGTGTTTACATATATATTTGTGTGTGTTGTATATAATTATTTTGTATATATAAATACACACACATACATGTATATGTTTAAGAAAATGTGTTATTCCTATATAAAATATTTATATTTATATAATATAGATTATGTATTTATATATATATACAGAATTTAAGAGCAAATAATTCTTAAATATATGCATGCATGCATGGGTATTTATATCTACAAAATAATTATATACAGCACACACAAATATATTATGTAAAACAGACTTTTATTTTGGATGCGATTAATCGCAATTAACTTTTGCACAGCCCTAAAAATAACGAAACAAATTATAGCTAAATAAGAATCAAAAATAAATAAATAAGACAAAAGCACTTAGATCTTAAATTAAAATCAAAATGAAAGCTATAATAAAAAGTAAATTAAGAAAAACTTAAAATTTACATTAGTTAAAGTTTTTTTCTAAAATTAAAAATAACTAAATAAGAAAAAGGCATATCAAAATTACTGAACACTGAAATTATAAAAATTAAAGCTACTTCAAAATATTAATAAACAGGCCTACAATAAATAAATAACATCAAAATTGGATTATAGAAAAGACAAACTTTTTTATATTTCAATGGTTTCTTCTAGAAAGTTATGAGACTTTTACTAACGTTTTGTACAGCTCTATAATCTCGCTTTAAAGCAGCGTTTCCTCGACTCCAGAACATCAGAGAGGGTTGAAGGTGGACTCTTGTGACTCGGACCAGTAAAAAACCACCTAGCAACATGCTACAACCCACTCAGAAGACCTTAGCAACCGTTCGGCCACACGCCACCCACACACGAAAGATATTGTTTCTGCAGAGCATTCAGACTCAAACCCTGTTCACACCGCCAGCGACACAGCCACATGATCCCATTCGTTTCAATGGAGCGCTGGCGACCTCCTGGTGTCACGAGTGACAGTTACCGTCGGCAACATGTCAAGCGACGCGAGACACGCGACCAAAGTTCATTCATCTAAACTTTATGCAAATGAGAACTGGATTTCACGAGCAACAACCAATCTGAGGGACTGTCAGCGGAGCTCACGTCTCGAGTCTCGAGTGCAGGAAAGATCCGGAGCGATTGTTTTATATGATTCGACGTAACGTTACTTTTAATTCTTTTAAAGGGGTAAGCGATTATAATTTGACTTTTCTATCTTTAGTGAGTGTGTGATGTTGCTGTTTGAGCATAAACAACATCTGCAAAGTTACAACGCTCAAAGTTCAAAGCAAACGGAGATTTTTAAGGACTACAACAAACGGCTGGTAGAACTACACGAGTTGGTGACATCACCAACCCTTGAATTTGCATAAACCCCGCCCCCGGGAACGCGATTAATAGATTATCAGGACACATTCATCAAATAACCATGCAGTCTGTGTGAGGACACAAGCTGTTGAAGCTCCGCCCCCTGCACCAGTAGCAGCAGCTCATTTGCATTTAAAGGGACAGACACCAAAACAGTGTGTTTTTGCTCACTCTCAAAAAGTGACAATTTTAACATGATATATAAAAATATCTGTGGGGTGTTTTGTGCTAAAACCTCACACACACACTCTGGGGACGTATTACATCTTGTGAAAAGGGCATTACACCACCCCTTTAAGCCTAATTCCTAATCAAATTAGAATGATATCTTAGTTGTATATCACTAGTGATGGTATTTTCTATAGATATGTCCAGATATACCAGTACAGAAGAGACAGAGAGCGTCATACGGGGGAACGGGCTTTAGATACACATGATCTACTTGAGGACGTCAACGTTTGAGCTTCACTGACCTTCATTATTGTTAAAGTCCTCCAGCGAGGGCCAGGTTTTGTTATTGCAGAAGAAAGTGCTGTTGTTGTATGAAGGTAAGGTGGTGTTGAGACAGTGTGTGGTGCTGCGAACACACTTCTGACGCAGGTTCCCCATGAAGAGCTGCAGGCCGATGAGAGCGAACACACTGAGGCAGAAGACCGTGAGGATCATGACGTCGGCCAGCTTCTTCACCGACTGGATGAGCGCGCCGACGATGGTCTTCAGGCCTGAGCGAGACACACCGGCAGATCAGAAGAGGACCCGGCCGACATCATGTGCTCATTTGTGCTTATTTTCATTTGTAGTTGATCAATTCAAAGCAATTGTCATTTCATTAGATCAGGGTTGAGCACCGTTCAAAATCGGAGTGAGCGTGAACCGTCTTTGAAATATATGTGTAATTATTATTTTTGGTGCGGGTGACATGAAAACATGTGGAAATATATATTTATCAAATCAATATTTTTGTACATTATTTTTAATAACTATAAACCTTGTTGATGTATTTTTAATGTCACCTATACATATTTTAATTATTAAGCTGAAAGAGTGTAAAAAAATATGTTTTTTTAAATGTTGAAAAATGTGCAAATACTCTAGAATATGAAAATAATGTATTAATAATTTTATACAGTTTGCATAATTACATGCAACTAACCCTAAACCCAATCCTAATCCTATGGTAAGTACATGTGTTAATTAGGGCTGTTCTAATCGCATCCAAAATAAAAGTTTGTGTTTACATAATAAATGTGGGTGCACTGTGTATAATTATTTTGTGTATATATATATACACACATGCATGTATTTTTAAAAAACAAATATTATTTATTTATTAATTATTTATAAAATATTTCTATTTATATATAATATAAATTATATATAAATCTGTATACAGTATATACATGAAAATATTGCTTAAATATATACATGCATGTGTGTGTATTTATATATATATATATATATATATATATAAAATAATTATACACAGTGCACCCACATATATTATGTAAACACAAACTTTTATTTTGGATGCGATTAATCGTTTGACAGCCCTACTTACAATTATAATTACACTGCAAAACCTTAATATAAAGTGTAACCAAGTAATGTAATTATTACTGTTACAAAACCTAATTTGTGATTGTTTTGATTTTTTTTCCGATTGCAAATCAGTATTTCCTCTCAATCAAATTCCAATTCACCTTGTTGTCAATTTCTATCAAACTCACACCGTTCTGAATGTTGCCAAACCCTGGATCACGTCGATCACACACATTAAACCACAAGCACGGCACGGCACATCTAGGGCTGTCTTCACACACATTTGTGGGTGCGGGAAGCACACAAAATGTGACAGTTCAAAACAGACGCTTCTGTGGCACCAGAACCAGCACTTTGCATAACGCATATTTAATATCTGAGCATATTTATGTGTGTGTGTGTTTAACTTTCATGTGTATAGCTGTATTTCTGATTCCATGAGAAGCGTCGGCTCATCGGCTCACCATGCAAAGTCATGTTCTCTACATCTACCCATGCCTTTAACATGTCAACCACCACGGTGCAATGAGACTCTCAGGGTGAGTTAACTGAACCCAGCGCTGACAGGTGACGGTAACCCCAACCAGCAACCCTGGTGTCACTTCACTTAAGTAATCCGCTCTAATGCGTCTAATGTTAACAGCTTTAACTGAGCGACAGGGCCTGGCGTCGGTTCTGTTAGCAGTTTTTACATAGGGATAGTTCACCCCAAAATGTAAACTCTGTCAGTAATTACTAGTAATTGGGGGGGAACTATCATTTCAAGCTCAAAAAATGGAAAAGAACTACAATCCCATGAATCATTGCAAATAACAATCAAAATCAAAGTATTTTAACAGCAGACTCGATTACATCATTTGCATGCTTTTTCAGAGTGGGCGGAGCTTAAGAGTTATTTTGCCGCTATTGGCTCTCTGATTATGGGACGTTTCTGTACAGTATCATGGGTAATGTAGTTTTTTTTAACAGTTAGATATGATTAAGTTGAAATAATGTGCAATAGCATATACCATCGATTCACAAACCCTTAGCTCACATTAGGTTTATAAGTTCAGATCAACTTCCTTATGGAGAGAATTGATGAATTTGTATACTTTCAGAACCGAACTCTATGGCAGCTGCTTGGAAAACTGAGATGTAGGCTAATTTAAAGTCCCCCCTGTGGTGCAAATCCAGCTTTTATGTTTGTATGTGGTGTTTTTAATACGCTTTAAAACACACCGGGTGTAAATTCATTCAGTTTTTCCTCCTTAAAACTACAGTGAACCAAAGACAGTCTCAAAAACACGGCTTGAAATCGCTGGTGTTTCTGACGCCACAAACCACCTTGTACCCAATCAGATCAACGTGTGATCGCATAATAAATGTGGCAAGGGTGTCGAGTTACATGCAAGCAATTTTAAGGCATGAAAAACGCTTAAATATGTCATTTTGCCGATCAAAGATGAGTTTTAAGGGATACAATCATTGACTACAGGGGGACTTTAAGAATGTTTAGATATTTGTACTGGAAAACGAAACAAAAAATATTTTTTTTGCAATGGTTTTAGAGAGTTTTGTCCACTTGAAGCGGCTGGTTTCAGTTTATGCCCATCTCAAAAGTCTCATTTTGTACATTCTGCATGTTTCCAAGAGTGTTTTGGAAATGCTCGGGTCATCCATTAGCACTGCAGGCCTTGGCGTTCGTCGGCCTCTCACCTGGGATGACTGAGATAGTTTTCAGTGCTCGCAGAACCCTGAATGTCCGTAACGCTGAGACATTGCCCAGGTCCACAAACTCAGTAACATATCTGCAATAAGCGAGAATTGGAGCACAGACAATGACAACAACACAACAACAGGCAAACAACAACACAGCGGAGAATGAAGCAGGAATGCTGGGAAGTTTCAGGGGTGAGTGACTGGAGAACACAGCGCGGGAAGAACCGGATGCAGGAAAACTCCTGAGCTTTTTACATCTGTTTTTTTTTTGTTTGCTAATAGACTTGGACAGAGAGCAACACTAAACGTTTTCCTTGCGCACAGGTTCAGGAACGTCTTACCTGGAATTACGGAAATAGTTTTCAAAGCGCGGAGGACCCTGAACGTTCGGAGAGCTTGCAGATTGCCTACTTTTATAAATTCAGTTAGAAACCTGCAGAATCAAAGTTATATGGATAAAAGGACAAACAACTGAAAGACAGAAAAAAGGGAGAAAATTAAAGCGTCAGGAAACGAAACAACCTCATGTGATGTTGTACATTTTACTCCCTTAGAAAAAAAAAAATGTTTAAAGAAGGAATAGTTCACCCAAAGAATTGTTCAATAAAATAAAATAAAATAAAAATAGCATTTAATCTTTTTATTTTATTAGTTCTTTCTGTGGAACACAATTTATTCATTTTTTCTGATTTATTATTATCTATACAATCAAAGTGAATATTGATGATGTTCTCACGAACACAACCATAAAAGCTAAATAGCGACATAAATTCACAGAAAGCTTTCAGGGATTTCTAAACTTGAAAAATATAAAACATTAAAAGATTAATATTTGCAAACACATTTGCATGTTCACAGACCTCTGATCTGATAATAAAAATTTTAAATGAAAAAAAAATATATATATTTCATATTTTGTAGTAAGCGTTTTATTTTTTTAAATAATTGTATTAATTTAAAATAATTTAATTTGCATGTTTACAGTTCTCTGATATCAACAATAAAATATTAAAATTAAAATAAAATCATCTTTTGTAGTAAGTGTTTTATTTTGGATGCTTTAATTTTGAAATAAATATTAATTAATGTATTTTGCAGAGCAAATACCTATCAAATGGGTCAATCAATTTTTCGTACTATTTGTTCTAGTTTTAAACAAAAACCCTTAATTTTAATAATTGTTTTAGAAAAATCTTGGGTCGTTTCGCTTCTCCAGTAACTTTATCCTGATTTAAGAATGATTCTAGATATAGATACAGAGTTTGTATTTTTGGGTGAACTGTCCCTTTAAGTCGGCACAGATTTAGACGCTGCCTTGATTTTGAGAGACGGATGAAGTCGTGTAACGTTGGCGGCGTTGTTTCCATATCAAATTGAATCCTCTCTGATCATTAACCTGATTAAATGACTGTACATTGAGCTGCTGGTGTTCAAGCTACACTATATCACATTAAAACATGATTACGCTTGACGTGCGACGCTTGACCACGGCTGATCTGCTTCTATAGAAACCTGGAGTTTATTCTCTATCCGCTCGCCGTCATCCGTCTGGGTTTAATGAAGTCAACATCCCAATACGAGCGTGACTTATAGCGGCGGTCGAGCCTGAGGGTCCATCTGACGTCGCTCACTCGCGGGTCAAGGACAACAGGCCTGTTAAAGCTTGAGGAATAAAGCCATAAAGAGCAGCGGGAAATCAGCACTTCATCACTGCAAGAGTCAGGAGACCCTGAGGCGCAGGCGTCTCGCTAAATAAGCACTTTTTAAAGTCTCTTCTGCTCACCAACACTGCATTTTTTTAATCAAAAATACAGTAAAAATTGTGAAATATTATTACAATGTAAGTCAGCTGATTTCTATGTGAATATATAGTAGAGTGTAATTTATTCCTGTGATTTTCAGCATCATTACTCCAGTGATCCTCCAGAAATCACTCTAATATGATGATCTGATGCTCAAGAAACATTTTTGATTATTATCAGTGATATTTTTTGTGATACATTTTTACGTTTCAGGACTTTTGATGAACGGAAAGTTCAAAAGAACAGCATTTATTTGAAATACAATCTTTAGTAACTTTATAAACGTCTTTACTGGCATTTATGATCAATTTAATGCGTCCTTGATGAATAAAAGTATTAATTTCTTCAGTTTTGTAAATTATTTTAACAATAAATGTTCATAAAAATATGCACTATCAATATGTAGTGATCACTATAGTCTTATTGAAGGCTTTAGAATATGGTGCGTATTTATATATATATACATATATACACACCATAGTCTAAAGCCTTCTATAAGACTAAAAACAAGTAAAAACATTATTAAAAAATAACTTTTACTATTTCTCTCTGTGCATAGGCATCTTTAAAAGTTTATTCCCCATGATATTTCAGATTTCAAATGTTCTTTTTAAGTGAACAAGCCAATAACTGAGGTGAGAATGGTATTATTGGATGTGAACGGCACTCGGTGACATGTCGATATGATGCTCGACTCCCGGGAATCGGTCCACATCCACGCTCACCTCAGTTGCCATGGCGACGTGTGTTTTGGGATTCGGGTCAAGGACGGGGTAAGTGCTCGCGCTCCTCTACACGCAACCCTTCAGAACAATTAATCACAAATAAGGACGCCTTTCCCTCCTCAGTTCAATCATTGACGGGCCAAGCGGTTGAGATTGGATTATTACAGCTATTGAAAATAATAACAGCAGCTTTTATTGTTTCATTATCATCTCTGTTGCTCTGCGTCCGACAGCGGCCAGTCGTTATTACGGTAATGGAAAATCATAATCTAGTCTATTTTTAGATGATATATTGAACTGAATGATAATGATTTTTAGGGTCTAATCCAGTGTAGAGTCAAACACTGAAAAAAAAAATTAGAGTAGGAATTTCTTAGTTATTTCACGAATAACTTCAATGAAACGTCAATTGAATTAAATGTAAAATTTTGATGTAGAAAGACTCCTGTAAAACATACTCCAATCATTTTTACTTACAACGTACTAAAATTACTAAATAATCATTTAAAGTGCGATAATTAGATAAAATAGTAAAAAAACAAACATTTCTTTTTGTTTTTAGGGTCTAAACCAGTGTAAAATTACACTATGAAAAAAAAAACATTGAATTGGACATTACATTTTGAGGTGCCTAAAATAGTATATTTTAAACATACTTTAATAATCTTTTGTTTTATTTACAACATTGGAAATTGGATGTCTATATTTTGATGTCTTTGAATAAAATAAAATACTAATTTCTCTCTTTTAAAAAAAAATATTGTTCTTTATGTTTTTAGGGTCTAATCCAGAGCAAACTCATACACTGACAAACATTCGGTGTACCATTTACTTTGAAACAAATTTGACTATAAATTGAAAGACTATTCTATGAAATAGTTTTTTAACCATACTTTTATTTACAAGTTCATATAATAAACATTGTAGTGACGTGCTAATGTCTATTTTTTGATGATATAGTGAATCAAGTGAAATTAACTCTTTGTTTTTAGGGTGACTTTCATATGGAGGGGTCAAAGAGGTCATTTATTTGATAAAATGCGGGAAATGATAACTTACGCCATAACAATGACGCTGAAGTCCAGCCAGTTCCACGGGTCCCTCAGGAAGGTGAAGGGCCCGATGCAGAAGCCCCGTGCCAGGATCTTTATCAACGACTCGAACGTGTAAATGCCAGTGAACGTGTACCTGGGCGGAAGAGAGAACGAAGGGATGGACAGGAGTTCAGACTGTGAGGAATGGAAGAAAACCATGACGGATACGGGACACACACACACACACAGTGTGAAGCACATTCACGGTCCGGCAGCCCCTGTGACATGAGTGATCGAGACGACGCTTGATGAACTGGTGCTCCTCAAGACAAGAATGGCCATTGAAATCCAGCGCGTCATTTCGACCATCAGAGCGATGAGAGATGCAGCATTCTGAAGTGCAAAGCTCATATTTATCCTCCCAGTTTCACTCGGCTCAGTGGATTAGTCAAATCTCATTTCGGTTTGTATCATACCTCTCATCACTTCTGTAAACCTGCTTTTTTTTAAAAATTCGCATCACTTTCATTCAGACCCACACGGAATCTACATCCACAGAATTCCAAAGAAAGTTCTACAGAATCCCAAAAAAAGTTCTATAGAGTTCCGAAGAAAGTTCTACAGAGTTCCGATGAAAGTTCTACAGAATCCTGAAGAAAGTTCTACAGAGTTCCGAAGAAAGTTCTACAGAGATCCGAAGAAAGTTCTACAGAGTTCTGAAGAAAGTTCTATAGAGTTCCGAAGAAAGTTCTACAGAATCCCAAAAAAAGTTCTATAGAGTTCCGAAGAAAGTTCTACAGAGTTCCGAAGAAAGTTCTACAGAGTTCTGAAGAAAGTTCTACAGAGTTCCGAAGAAAGTTCTACAGAGATCCGAAGAAAGTTCTACAGAGTTCTGAAGAAAGTTCAACAGAGATCCGAAGAAAGTTCTACAGAGTTCTGAAGAAAGTTCTATAGAGTTCCGAAGAAAGTTCTACAGAATCCCAAAAAAGTTCTATAGAGTTCCGAAGAAAGTTCTACAGAGTTCCGAAGAAAGTTCTACAGAGTTCTGAAGAAAGTTCTACAGAGTTCCGAAGAAAGTTCTACAGAGATCCGAAGAAAGTTCTACAGAGTTCTGAAGAAAGTTCAACAGAGATCCGAAGAAAGTTCTACAGAGTTCTGAAGAAAGTCCTACAGAGTTCCGAAGAAAGTTCTACAGAGTTCTGAAGAAAGTTCTACAGAGTTCCGAAGAAAGTTCTACAGAGATCCGAAGAAAGTTCTACAGAGTTCTGAAGAAAGTTCAACAGAGATCCGAAGAAAGTTCTACAGAGTTCTGAAGAAAGTCCTACAGAGTTCCGAAGAAAGTTCTACAGAGATCCGAAGAAAGTTCTACAGAGTTCCGAAGAAAGTTCTACAGAGATCCGAAGAAAGTTCTACAGAGTTCCGAAGAAAGTTCTACAGAGATCCAAAGAAAGTTCTAGAGATCCAAAGAAAGTTCCACAGAATCCTGAAGAAAGTTCTACAGAGTTCCAAAGAAAGTTCCACAGAATCCTGAAAAAAGTTCTACAGAGTTCCAAAGAAAGTTCTACAGAATCCCAAAGAAAGTTCTACAGAGTTCCAAAGAAAGTTCTACAGAGTTCCGAAGAAAGTTCCACAGAAACCTGAAGAAAGTTCCACAGAATCCTGAAGAAAGTTCTACAGAGTTCCGAAGAAAGTTCTACAGAGATCCGAAGAAAATTCTACAGAGTTTCGAAGAAAGTTCTACAGAGATCCGAAGAAAGTTCTACAGAGTTCCGAAGAAAGTTCTACAGAGATCTGAAGAAAGTTCTACAGAGTTCCGAAGAAAGTTCTACAGAGATCCAAAGAAAGTTTTAGAGATCCGAAGAAAGTTCCACAGAATCCTGAAGAAAGTTCTACAGAGTTCCAAAGAAAGTTCCACAGAATCCTGAAAAAAGTTCTACAGAGTTCCAAAGAAAGTTCTACAGAATCCCAAAGAAAGTTCTACAGAGTTCCAAAGAAAGTTCTACAGAGTTCCGAAGAAAGTTCCACAGAAACCTGAAGAAAGTTCCACAGAATCCTGAAGAAAGTTCTACAGAGTTCCGAAGAAAATTCTACAGAGTTTCGAAGAAAGTTCTACAGAGATCCGAAGAAAGTTCTACAGAGTTCCGAAGAAAGTTTTACAGAGTTCCGAAGAAAGTTCTACAGAGTTCCGAAGAAAGTTCTACAGAATCGCGAAGAAAGTTCTACAGAGTTCTGAAGAATTGGAACGAAAGCTCTGCACATCTGCTTCCCATCTCTAAAATATTTTCATGCTTCAGCTGCCAATAAAAGAGAAGCATTCTTAGTTTGATTTACTATATATTGTGTGAAACCCAGAATTCCATAGATTTTTCTCCAGATTCAGTGTGGAAGATGCCTAAAGAGACTGTAGATTCCCATCTGGGCCTGTCCGTGAGATGCAGAATGCTCCTGTATGCATGCAGTGGCCGCAAAATGTATTTACACACTTTACTTACACTTGAAATATATATATGAATGTCTTTGGATTATACAGCAAGATATCAATTAATGCGATATTTATTCAGCATTTACATATCTGTTTTGTTATGGTTAACTATTAATTACTAATTAAAAAAATATATAATTAAAAAATTCAAATATCTAAGTGACATTTAAACAGCACTGATTAATTGGAATAAAGCTGAAATAAAATATTATATGAAAAAAAATAATTCATTGGCAACTAAAGAAATTGAAATGCATTAAAATGACTACATTCACAAATATTAATAAATGCTATAATAATATATAACTAAAATAACAATGCTATAAAACCAAGGCCTAAAACTAACTTTTTGCCACACCTGCCAATGGCCGTTGACTTTACCGGGAAATTTACCACACGTTAATAATTTTTACCGCCATTAAACACCAAATTTATTGCACCAAAATTTTAGATAAAGATTTTGAGATAAAACCACAGATAAAACTATTTGCCTAACTGATATAACTTTAAAACATTAAATGATGAACTTTTCCTTTAATTTCAGGTCCTATGTATATAGCAAAGACATTCACAAATGTACAAGTGTGATTAAAGTGTTCAAAAGCGTTGCAATACTTTCTGAGGTCATTGCATGTGACTGTAAATTTGATGTAAATCTCTTCAAAGGGTGCTGAGAGGTACGACTTGGTACACTGGCTTCAAAAACAGGTGTTGTTGTTGCATGCTCCACATGCTTTAACACCTCTTCACATGAAGAGATCAGATGCTCGGTTCGTTTGTGAGTCACGAGAGGGGTCTTCACTGCGTGCTTCTCTACAAGCACAAGCCTCGTTTCCTACAGTTACTTACACTGTAGGTCACACTCATCTCAAACTGTATGAGCTGCACTGGAAAACATGGGATAAATCCGGTCTATCCACTGGGATGTACGTACGCATGGGCTGACTTCTGCTGGCGTTGCTGGGGCCTTTACTGAAGCTGGAGATGATGGACACACAAACCGAGAGACAGACAAGCAGATCAACGGACAGACACACCGGACAATGCTTAGACCGATAGCTAGACATGAGCAGACAAGCAGAGAAACACGGACATACACGAGCTGAACAACAGCCAGAGAGAGATGATACACTTACAGGTTATCAAATCATGGAAAGATCCAAAAACTAATTGATGGATGGATAGAAAGATGGAGGGATAGATAAAAGAAAGAAAGATGGATGGATGGATGGAAACATGGATAGAAAGATGGATGGATGGAAAGATAGAAAGATGGATGGATAGATAGAAAAATGGATGGATGGATGGATGGTTGGAAAGATAGAAAGATGGATGGAAAGATAGAAAGATGGATGGATGGAAAGATAGAAAGATGGATGGATGGATGGATAGATAGATAGAAAGATGGATGGATGGATAAATAGAGAGATGGATGGATGGATAGAAAGATGCATGGATGGATGGATGGATAGATAGAAAGATGGATGGATGGATAGAAAGATGGATGGATGGATGGATGGAAAGATGGATGGATGGATGGAGGATGGATGGTTGAAAAGAAAAAGATGGATGGAAAGATAGAAAGATGGATGGAAAGATGGATGGATGGATGGATGGATGGAAAGATGGATGGATGGAAAGATAGAAATATGGATAGATAGAAAGATGGATGGATGGATGGATAGAAAGATGGATGGAAGATGGATGGTTGAAAAGAAAAAAAGATGGATTGGAAAGATGGATGGAAAGATGGATGGAAAGATAGAAAGATGGATGGAAAGATGGATGGATGGATAGAAAGATGGATGAATGGAAGATGGATGGTTGAAAAGAAAAAAAGATGGATGGAAAGATATAAAGATGGATGGATGGATGGATGGATGGATAGAAAGATAGATGGATGGATGGATAGAAAGATGGATGGATTGATGGATTAATGGTTGGAAAGATAGAAAGATGGATAGATGGAAAGATGAATAAAAAGATGGATGGATGGACAGAAATTCATTAGATAGATAGATGAAGTTTATGAGGTGCAGTTCTCGACGTCACGGCTCCGGCTCAGTCTGATCATTACTGAGACAAGTCAACAAACACCTGGCAAAGCTTTACATCAGAACAAATAGGGCACGTTTCAGAGGTCAGAGGTCAATACACTGAGCGAGAGAGAGGGGTTTAGGAGACAGGAATAAGGGAAAGAAGAAGGGAACGATACTCACTCGACGTATTTGGCCCACTGCGCTGGTTCAGACATGGCCATGAAGCAACAGTTGGTCAGGATAGTGCACATGATGAAAAGACTGAATAAAGTACAACGAGTTAAGAAAAACAGACACAGATGCTTCTACACTCCTCACACAAAATAAGAAACTAATCAGTTTTTTTCCTAGACTTAATGAGATTAGATGGAGAGCAAATGAAGACTGCAGCTTCTCAGATCTCTTTTATGAACAGTTGATCAGTACGCGTGTAAGGGATCATTGAGAAGTAAAACTTTTCATTCCAGTTGTGGAAGTCTCATAACAGTAAATGACAGCGGCTTTTTCTCCTACATGACGCTGGAAATTACAGTTCAGCGCAGGAATCGTGGGACTGGAAATACAGTCCTTTAATGAGGAACGCCTACAATGTTTAATTTTGGTCTCTTATGCGTGCATGCTTTTAACTTCTACAGCATCTCAAACTCTCGTCTGTGTCGATATTTCTCTCCTGATGGTGACGGATTGATACGTCTCAGTTTCGTCTTATGAACAATTTTCACTCGATGGATTTTAAATGGACAGTAATGAGTGTAATTATGGTTAAAAGGTTAAAGATTCGTCCAATAAATGTATTATTCTCTCCCGTCTCAGCTCCTCTTTGCCTTTTCCAGAGCAAGACAGACAGAACAGACAGACAGACACCAGAACAGACAGAAAGAACAGACTCGATAGATAGACAGACAGACAGACAGGACAGGACAGACAGGACAGACAGGACAGACGGACAGACAGACAGACAGACAGACAGAAAAGATAGACAGACAGACAGATAGACAGACAGATAGATAGACAGACAGACAGATAGATAGACAGATAGATAGATAGACAAAAAGACAGACAGATAGACAGACAGACAGACAGGTAGATAGATAGACAGACAGACAGACAGACAGACAGACAGACAGACAGACAGACAGAAAGATAGACAGACAGACAGATAGACAGACAGACAGACAGACAGACAGACAGACAGACAGACAGACAGACAGACAGACAGACAGACAGACAGATAGATAGATAGATAGATAGATAGATAGATAGATAGATAGATAGATAGATAGACAGATAGATAGATAGATAGATAGACAGATAGATAGACAGACAGATAGATAGACAGATAGATAGATAGATAGATGTCTGACAGATAGACAGACAGACAGACAGACAGACAGACAGAAAGATAGATAGACAGACAGACAGACAGACAGACAGACAGACAGACAGACAGACAGACAGACAGACAGATAGATAGATAGATAGATAGATAGATAGATAGATAGATAGATAGATAGATAGATAGATAGATAGATAGATAGATAGATAGATAGATAGATAGATAGATAGATAGATAGACAGATTTAGTTTTTTTCTTAATCCTGCATTGTTGCACCAGGTAGCTCCGCCCACAGTTAACTCTTATTGGTCTAAAGTCCTGTCTTTTAAACATCAAGCATGTTCTGATTGGCTAAGATCGCCTTCATTGTGAACAGACCGACTGAAACTTGTTGAGTCGCATCTGTTGGTCAGTTATCTGGAGTGCTGAACTCTCACTCGTCTGGTTCAGTGATACACAACAACAGCCGTCAGCTCCGGGGAAAGCCTCGGGAGTCTCCTGTCCGCCCAGGACTTGTGTGGCTGTTTCGCTCTCTGATTGGCTGCGTTTGATCGGAGGCTGATTTTGCGATTTTTCAAATGAGCCCAATCACTTCAGCGTGTCGTTCGGCCCTCTCTCTCTCGCAGTCTGTGTCGCATGAATGCGCTCTTGTGCCACTGGTTAATCAAACATGTTTCCTGGCTTCGGCTCTCCCGGGAAATCTGCTATTAGCACGGATGTGTGCCGTCTGTGTGGGCGCCTGAAAGTGAACACATTGAACCGCTCCAGTGCATCACACACACACTCGTATGGGTCGTCACAGGTGCTGCCTGCCCTTCAACACACTGACACTGGAGTGTGTGTGTCATGCTTCAGACCAGGGGCTTTCAAACCGAGGAACCGAGGGAAAGCTTAGAGAAAAAGAGTGTGAAAAAATAAATAAATAATACAATTAACTAAATAAATACATAGATTTAAATAAATGTATAGTACAATTACAATAAAATAAATACATAAATAATAAAACTACAGATAAAAAATATAAACAAATAAATTAATTAAAATAAGTAAATAAATAAAAATTATGAAGAATAATATATATATAGAAACGAGAATAAAATCAATCAATATAATAAGAAATTATATTAAATGAAAAATGTATTAACATTTATACATTTATAATAAATATATATATATATATATATATAAAATAAAATAAATAATAAACATAAGATTAAAATAAATAAAAAAATAGCAAAAATTATATTAAACTAAATAAATAAATACACAAATAAATAACAAAAATTATACTAAAATACAAAAAATAAAAAGCAAAAAATATTATTAAATTAACTAAATAAATAGATTATATAAACAAATAAAATAAAAAAATATAATTTACATATAAACATTTTTTTCCAAATAATGTTACACATATTTATAATTTGTCACAGTATAAATTGGATTTTTAAACATAAAAATATACAGCTGCTTTTTAGATTTTAGGACGAGGTTTCCTCATATTTGGGCGATTGAAGAGATTGTAATACTTCAGTGAAGTATGTGCCGCTTTCTATCAGACGAGGCGCCACTCGGGCGATACGGGCCGGCGGGGCGTGCGACTCTAAAAGGGGTGTGAGGTGATGCCGTCGACCAGCGAAACACCTTCACCGAAACCCTCTTCACCTGCTTATCAACTCCACAACAGCAGAGTGTCCACGAGCCCAATGTTCCTGAACACCTCGGGCCGGGCCGCTGGCTATTTATAGCAGGACCGAGCTTTAGGAAAACACACACATAACCTCATACTCGGCATAGCCTCTGAATGTCAGACAGGCCGGCGGGAAGAGTATATGGTTGTCATCATTCAACTTTGTGCCAGATGTTTAGGAGAAATAAAAATAGACATGAGTCTATCAGAAACACTGCGTCTCTGAACCCGGTGCGATGCAATAATGAGCGATCGCTCAGTGGCTCCGCCCACGGACAAATCTCATTGGTCGAGATTTCAACATAAAAACATGGACGTCTGGAACAGTGTTATTTTAGTATCACTAGAGATTTTGAAGTAGGGTTTTTGTGTGTGTGTGTGTGTTTTAAAAAAATATATATTAATTTTTATTTCTGCTTCAATTATTTTAGTACTAAATTAAAGTGAGAAATGCTTCTAAAAATTTTTTTTTAAATCTGTAACAATTCTATATTTTATTTCAGGTAATGTTTGTTTTATTTCAAGCACTGAAAATACTTTTAAAGGTTTTAGTTTTAACTATAATAACCCTGGTTTGGAAATCCACTGAGTCTGGATAGGATACGATGAAAGATGATCATTTATATCATTATGTGGATTGCATTGCTCAAATAATCTTATTTTTCAAACTGAAATCCCTGGCTTTGATTGCAGACTTTCTCCATTTGCTCTCCATTTCATGTCATTGCTATCTAGAAACATGTGAGCTGAAATCATTTGTATTTCATGCACTATTCTGTCTAGGTGAAAGTCTAAACTCTAGACTCTGAAAATGCAAAGTATAGCTTTCGAAATCTTGCTCTAATCCTCATGCTGTATTGTCATATAGCGTTCAAAGCAGACTCGCAGAAAGGATATGAGTGTACTAAAATCCTTATTGATGCTCTTCTAACGGGATGAAAAGGGCTAAAAATATAGAGTGCAGATGTGGCACTAAACCGGAAGATGGCCTTCCCTTTGTTCAGTACTATAAAAGTCTGTGGAGAGAGAAGAGAAAGGTTAGTTAGCACCAGTGACATTTAATATCAAACACAACATGAACCTCAAACATTTATGAAATATGAGCAGAAGCTCATATGTTCTGTACATTATAAATATCTCTTTCCAACACATTTGCAGAGGAAAAAGGCATTCGATTACTGGCAAAACTTTACAAACATTAGTTACGTTAGTTAGCATGAACTGCACTTAAACAGCATTTATTCATCTTTCTTAATGTTAATTTCAAACATTATTAATAGGGCTGTCAAACGATTAATCGCCAATAATCGCATCCAAAATAAAAGTTTGTATTTACATAATATATGTGGGTGCACTGGGTATATATATATTATATATATATATATATATATATATATATAAAAATACACACGCTTGTATATATTTAAGAAATATTTTCATGTATATTCTGTATATAGATTTATATATAATTTAATAAATATTTTATACATAAATAATATTTGTAAAATTTTTTAAATATACATGCAAGTGTCTATATTTATATATATAAAATAATTATACCCAGTGCACCCACATATATTATGTAAACACAAACTTTTATTTTGGATGCGATTAATCGCGATTGACAGCCCTAATTATTAAGCATTATTTAATGCACTATGAACAGCTGTATTTTTATTAATAACGTTAACAAAAATGAATAAATACAGTAACAAATGTATTGCTCATAGTTCATGTTAAATAATACATTCACTATTCACTAATGAACCTTATTGTAAAGCGTTACCAGATTACTTTCATAAAAGCTTTCAAAAATTTGGGCTCAGTCAGATTTGTTTTACGCTTTTTGGTGCATTAATTTGATTAAAAAAAAAATACAATAAAATGTGAAATATTATTACAATTTAAAATAGCTGTTTTCTATGTGAATATATTGTAAAATATAATTTTTCCAGTGATTTTCAGCATCATTATTCTTCAGCGTTCATCCGAGAAATGATCCATTTTGTGAATTATGTGATTAATTGAACGCTTCAAAGGACGGTTACCATGGACCATTTTTGTACGAGTACATAATGCATTTTTCAAACAAACAGTAATTATAATGATAAAGCAGGAGGCAATACTCAGGAGTGCACACAACACGCAAATACATTCTCCAGCGCTCAGCGGAGAGCCGAGTGTCTCGCGGGACTCGCGTCTGTCGCCACGCTTGAGCTTTTCTCTCCCTGCGCTGCACAAACACGAGGATTCACGGCCCCTTCGATTTACACATAAATAAAGCGGCGTACAGAATAATTGCATCTTCGGGGTCAGCATGTTTTAGCGCTACGACTGGCGAAGCCCTTTCACCGTGTGGCATCTTTGCTAAAGTCGTGGCCTTGTAACCTCTCGAAATAGCTTGCTTATGTTCTCCATTCTTATGTAACTAACATCTAGGTCAAATTTTGCCTGTGTTTGTTTCCACTTTCCCCAGGTTTCCTCTGGGACATCATCTGCCAACTGCAGGTCCACATGAGCAGATTTGGAGAGGAACACAACACGAGAAGGCAGAGGGAAACCCAACCCGCCAAGCTTTAAACAACGTGATGTTTACACAAAATGATATTAAAGCAATCGTTCACTCAGAAATGAAAGGTCTGTCATCATCTACTCACCCTCGTGTTGCTCAAAAACACAAAAGGAGTTATCTCGCAGATCTCCGAGCTTTGAATGAGTCTCGAGGCCTGAGGCCAAACAGGGTTTTTTAAGTGAACGACCTAAATTTCTGTCAGATGAATTCAGAAGACTTCTAATGTGGTGCACTAGACATAGTATATGGGTTTAAAAGAATTATTATTTCATTTTAGCAATTAACAGCACTGACACTATCGGATACTGAACTGAGTTCAAACTAAATTTGACCTGAACTTTTTAAACATTGACACTGAACTGAGCTGAATTATAACTCTATTGTCTTGTATAGAGCTGAATTTAAAGGAGTAGTTCACTTTTAGAAAAACTTTTGCTGATAATTTACTCGCCCCCATGTCATCCAAGATATCCATGTCATTCTTTCTTCAGTCGAAAAGAAATGAAGGTTTTTGATGAAAACATTCCAGGATTTTTCTCCATATAATGGACTTCAATGGGAACCAAACGGTTCAAGGTCCAAAAGACCGTTTCAATGCAAACTGCAAACTGTTCAAAGGGCTTTAAACGACACCAGACGATGAATAAGGGTCTTATCAAGCGAAACGATCGCTCATCTCTCTCAGAACAGAGCAAGGCGAGCATTTGAGCTTATAAAACTTAAACTTTGTTATTTATTTTTTAAATGAGCGATTGTTTCGCTTGATAAGACCCTTATTCATCGTCTGGAATCGTTTAAAGCCCTTTGAACAGTTTGCAGTTTGCATTGAAACTCTCATTTGGACCTTGAACCGTTTGGTTCCCATTGAAGTCCATTATATGGAGAAAAATCCTGGAATTTCTTTTCGACTGACGAAAGAAAGACATGGACATCTTGGATGACATGGGGGTGAGTAAATTATCAGCAAAGGTTTTTTTTTTTTTAAGTTAACTACTCCTTTAATTTGTTTAATAATTTAAACAAAATTTAAATTACTTTCGCAACATCAAGACTATTAAGGAACTGAACTGAATCAACATTGACTGAATAATGACATTTGACACTTTTGTTAATAATGACAATTTTCTTGTTTATGGTGATTTATAAATAAATAAATGGCTTTTTTTCAGAGAATTTGGCATCTAAAATTGCTAGAAAAGTCTTTGAATGATATCACATTTTATGTCGATTTTATGTGATGCTGTTGCTCTAGTAATAATCGCACAATGACGAATGATTAAACGAGTAACAAAAGTAAACCACATAAATGACACCGAACACTGAACAGAAAGAACGAGGGCTTAAATACACACAGGGATAATCAACGAAACCAGAAACAGGTGCGCAATTTAATCAGAAACCATGGAAACCAACTCGCAACAAGAAGATGGGAACAATGAAAATGAAACTTGATCGTGACAATGAGTAAAAAAGCTCACGATCAGGACACAGAGTTAATAAGATATAGGCAATATATATTTTAGTTAGTTATTAAATTATCATTGACGTCTGAGTATTAATGTCCACATGTGGCTGTCATGTAAGGTCAACTATTTCTGTGCGAATGGGGCTTAAGAAACACAAAACTTATTTATAATGATTTCTTTTCTCTGTGGGCTTACAAAAAATATCAAAGGGAGAGGCGAAACTTTCAGGCCTTTAATCGAAGGAGTACTGTTTAGTGTCAATTCATCTTTCTTAACGGCTTATAAAAGTCTAAAGAGGGCATATTTTCCCACTGAAAAGAGCATTTAAAAGGAGTTTTGGGTCAAAACTTTTAGCTGAAATCCATAGAAATGGAGATTTGTCTGCTTGTGAAAGCGAGAGAAGCCAGCGCAGCAGCGGTCGCATTAACAGCGGCACTGACTCATGCTATTCATCCGTCTGCTGTTCCTGTAGCACACACATCAGCTGCCCTTTACTGACGGACAGCGCTTTGTTTCACTAAAACTTAAAGGGATAGTTCACTTTGAAATTGATTTTTGGCATGTTTCAGCTTACCTCAAGTGCATCCAAGACGTAAGTGTCTTTGTTTCCGCAGTAGTTGTAATTGAAACTTTCCGGCCCAGAAAAGTTATTAAAGACACCGTTAAAATAGTCTGAGTGACTACAGCGGCTCAACCTTAAGATTATCAAGCGACGAGAATACTTTTTGTGCGCAAAAAAAAATAAATAAACATAACGACTTTATTAAACTATTCATCTCCTTCCCTGTAGTCACTCGGACTATTTTAACGAGGTCTTTTAGAGCCCGACCGATAAAGGATTTTGAAGGCCGAAACCGATACAAATATTTTTGGGTTTTAAAATCCGATATATCGGCCGATATTTTTTTTTTCTTCAGAAACGCGCAACAAAACTTTAACAGATTTCCCTAACATAAGTTATTTGTAGTTATTTATGAGTTTTAACTGAAATAATATGATAATGCATTTTAAAAAGAAACTTGTTTCTTTTATTGTTAGAACAGAACAGACTGATGATAGTGGCATTAGCTAGCTTTATGGTTAGCTAGTCTATGATGAGCCCTAATTTAGCAATGGATAACGTCATACTGCAAATTGTAAAACATACATTTTCAATATAACAGGCCGAGGAGAGATGATGCGTCTCATTGCTATAACTGTCAGCGCTATTAAAGAAATACTTCAGTCACATCGTCAAAAGTCAAAAGGACAGTCAGTCAACTACACGTAACTATTACTAGCTAATTCCGCTTCACTCTCGGCAGCAAAACTGGACATGATAGTCACAAATTTTGTCATGCTTATTTGAGTTTAGAGAACTGATGGAGATGTTCTTTTAATTGTTATTCAAGCCATGTTTGTCTCGTCATGACCAATTCAACGAGTGTTGCCAACAGGACCGGTGTAAAGTGCCCTCTGGTGGACAAACTATACAACTCCAACACTCATGACATGGTTCAAGCGTGTTTCCTCCGTTTTTATTTTATTTTTGAAATATTCATTTATCGGCCATTATAACTGCCGATACCGTTGCCTAATATCGGCCGATAATATCGTTCTGCCGATATATCGGTCTGGCTCTAATGTCTTTAATAACTTTTCAGGGCCGGCAAGTTTCAATCCCTTAAAAGCCTATGGAGGAGTGAGACAGCTCTCAGATTTCATCAGAAACATCTTCATTTGTGTTCTGAAGATAAACGAAAGTCTTATGGGGTTGAACAACATGAGGGAGAGTCATTACTGACAGAGTTTACATTTTGGGGTGAACTATCCCTTTAATTTCCGATTATCACTGTAAAGACCTATTAAAAGCGCTATATACGTAAATGAAGATGACTTGACTGACTTGACGACAAACACAATGCATGCTACAGACACCCTCCTGAGATCAGGCTGGACGAGACACTCACTCTCTTGCTCTGGAAGTAAAACGGATCGATGTCCTCCAGAGGGACGCCCACCAGTCCAGAAGGAATGTCTCCGAAGATTCGCGGGAGCTGTTTCCCGGCCTCCAGGTCGGCCCGGGACTTGGGCGTCTCCACGTCTCCCAGGTCCTCCTTGTACTCCTTGGCATTGCGGGCCTCCTCCTCGGCGATCCGCTCCTCGATGCCAGCCAGGGACTCGCGAGTGAACCGGTGAAGACTGTCAGGACCCGGTGGAAACAGTATGGCGGCCATCTTCTCATCCTGAGCCTCCTGTGCAAGTGCTTACTTCACCGCTGGAGGGACAGAGGAACGGGTTATTCGGATCGTTCTCAGCGACATTTCACTGAAGTATCAACTTCTTTATCCTAATTTCCAACTGAAGTGGAAAGTAAATCCGATCATTTGGTTTTTTTTTGGCGAGAAACGAGTGCTTGCTAGCCTGGTGATACCAAACTAGACATAGTCTGGCATGGCATAATTGAAAAGTGTTTTCTTTCTCGCTTGTCTGAAGTATTAATCATTGGTTACCCGTAAGCCAATCACAAAACGTCTGGTTATGACGCGTGTTGTTCGCCAACTGTAAACACATGTATGATGCGCAAAGGGAAAACAAAGCATGCTAGATATCCAGAGCTGTCGCACGACTCAACCTCACGTGATGTCATGAGCTACAGCCAATGGGTTGAGGTCAGTATTCTTCGCTGGGTTTCGCGTCATTTTCGGTTCGTTCTATCGCGTGATTTTTGTGACAAAACATGGTTTGTAGACAAGATAGAATCGTTGTTGTCAACTCGTGAAGTGCGTTATTTGAAATAAATATTTTGCACCATTATAAATGTCTTTACTGTCAGGGTTTGTCACTTCTGTTTGGTTTATATCTCTGACATTCCCGGTTTGTCATGTGTTTGCGTTTAGTCTGGTCTGTTGTGAGCACATGACTTGTCATGTATTTCCTTGAGCCATGTGGTCTCCTATCAATTGTCAAGCCCCGCCCATCTTATCTCATTATTGATTAATTTGACCCTCTCTTATGTTTGTTTCCCTGTTAAGTCTCCCTGTGTTTGCAGTCCGGTGCAGGTTCGATTGCCAAGTTGTCCATGTTCTTGATCCTGCCTGTTATTGTTCTCGTTTTCTCGTTTCATATTAAGTTTTGTTAGTTTGTTACTTAATAAATATACCCAGAAAATCTGCATATTAGAATTGTGTTTATTGTTTATTCATGAACATTCTTTTCAGGAATTCAAAATCTTCACACGTTTTGTTCTCAGAACAATCTTAACAAAAAGAACATTCTAAAGAAATGTTTTAGAACGAATAAAAAATATTCTTAGTTAGAAAAAAGTTGTATCAAAACACCAACTGTTCTCTGTGAATGACTACAAGAGTTTTTTCACTGCTAGTTTTTGAAACATCAGAACCTTGTTTGGGTTTTGATACACACTCCTCTGTGTTTGACAGCTGGTCACACGAATATCATGATTGTGGCTCTCGAACGTGTCTGCCAATAAAAAGACACTATTATCCCGAGTGTAAATGACGAGTGTTTTAACGCAGATCGGGCCATCTGTCCCTGTGATGGGGCGAGAGATCATCTGTCGTCTGCTCGAGCGTGCGGTGTGGACAATGGGAACATCTGCACATTAAATCCCAGCTATGTTTGAGCTGAAACAAAGGCAGAGTTTCAACAAGTGGCTCCTTGAAAACCTGAATCCCATGGTGTAAACATTCAGCTCTCGTGGTTATCAGCGCTGCGCGACAGCGATGGAGGACGGTTTCGCTGTACCACAGGAGATATACGTTCATGAGTCGCAACGCTATTGAACAAT
Organism: Pimephales promelas; assembly: GCF_016745375.1. The sequence continues at coordinate 140,341 of NW_024121766.1, forward strand.
TATTTATAGTTTCATTCATTAGAATAAGCTTTTATTTCTTTATTTTCTGTTCATTTTATTTCTTCTTTTTAAAAATATTTCGTTTTAAATTATTTTCTGTTTCAAGTTATTTATTTACAGTTAACAATTTAATATTTATATTAATTGCTTAATTTTATTTTATTTATTTTTTATTATGCACTTTTGAGTTTTTTTTATATATTTTTAATACTATTTAGGTTTAATTATTTTCTATTTCAGGTTTTCTTTTAATCCTATTTCTGTTTATTTATTTATTTATTTTTTACTTAGTATTTGAAATTTATTTTTTCATTAGTTTTTGTATTATATAAGTATACTGTAAGTACTTGGACTATAATAAAATAGGACTTTGTTTTTATGTTCCATACAAACAAAAATAAATGGAAAAAGTACAACGCAAGATTTGTCACAAACAGTTTCAAGACAAGGAACAGCTTATTTAATGCAGTATGGCATTCAGTTGTGTTCAATTAGCTTTTAGCATGTGCATCGTGTATAATAAACAGCTTCAATTAGCTGATAGTTTAAAGACTTGAGTGTGAAATCTTGATTTGGACCAGTAAGAAACCACATCAATCCCACTGAGAATCATTCATGATGAACGTTCTTGCACTACCGCGCCACCAACGAGGGGTTAACTAGATTTCCAGAAGTCAGTCCTCAGTCTGAGCACTGAGAATAACCCCAGTCTTTATTTCCATGCCATTTCAGAAACACTTGGCCCGGAAGGCCGCGGAGACACATTGTGTCCAGTGGAACCGAACAAAAACCCAACATGCCAGAATTGTTTTCTCGCCTCGCAGCAGAATTTCTGACTGCGACTTTCCCTTTGAGAGAGAGAGTGAGAGAGAGAGAGAGACCCTGCAGCGTCATGCTTTAACAGCAGACGAACGTCTCAGGCTCGTTCTGGTGGCCCTGAAACTCAGCTTTTGCACCCACACACATATTCAAATTGACACATTATTCAGAGCAAGGTGGTGAGGTTCACTTTGTCTGAATATTAATAATGCATTAGACAGATTACAGGCATTTTAATTTCTTTACTGACAGTGCATTCTTTTATACATATATATATATATATATATATATACTGTATATATATATATATATATATATATGTATATATAATCTGGACATATATACAGTATTATGTATATATATATACACATATATAATTTGAATGCAATTAAAAAAATTGAGAAATGATTGTATGCCTTAAAAAAGCTCATATACAGGTATTTAATTAGGATAATGAGCTCAAACACACTCTAAATCCTGCGTTAGAGTTGCATTGCCAAAGCTCTATCCAATTGCCTAAATGTGTTTTTTAAAATGGATGGCTGGATGAGTGGATGGATGGGTGGATGGATGGATGTGTGGAGGGATGGGTGGATGGATGGATGGAGGGATGGGTGGATGGAGGGATGGGTGGGTGGGTGTGTGGATGGATGGGTGTATGGGTGGGTGTGTGGATGGATGGATGGGTGTGTGGATGAATGGATGGGTGTGTGGATGGATGGATGGATGGATAGATAGATGGGTGTGTGGATGGATGGATGGATGGATAGATAGATGGGTGTGTGGATGGATGGATGGATGGATAGATAGATGGGTGTGTGGATGGATGGATGGGTGTGTGGATGGATGGATGGATGGATAGATAGATGGGTGTGTGGATGGATGGATGGATGGATAGATAGATGGGTGTGTGGATGGATGGATGGGTGTGTGGATGGATGGATGGATGGATGGATGTGTGGATGGATGGATGGATGGATAGATAGATGGGTGTGTGGATGGATGGATGGGTGTGTGGATGGATGGATGGATGGATGGGTGTGTGGATGGATGGATGGATGGATAGATAGATGGGTGTGTGGATGGATGGATGGATGGATGGATGGGGGATGGATGGATGGATGGGTGTGTGGATGGATGGATGGATGGATGGGTGTGTGGATGGATGGATGGGGATGAATGGATGGATGGATGGATGGATGGATGGATGGATGGGTGTGTGGATGGATGGATGGATGGATGGATGTGTGGATGGATGGATGGATGGATGGGTGTGTGGATGGATGGGTGTGTGTGTGGATGGATGGATGGATGGATGGGTGTGTGGATGGATGGATGTGTGGATGGATGGATGGATGGGTGTGTGGATGGATGGATGGATGGATGGGGGATGAATGGATGGATGGATGGATGGATGGATGGGTGTGTGGATGGATGGATGGATGGATGGGTGTGTGGATGGATGGATGGATGGATGGGTGTGTGGATGGATGGGTGTGTGTGTGGATGGATGGGTGTGTGGATGGATGGATGTGTGGATGGATGGATGGATGGATGGGGGATGAATGGATGGATGGATGGATGGATGGATGGATGGATGGATGGATGGATGGGTGTGTGGATGGATGTGTGGATGGGTGTGTGGATGGATGGATGGATGTGTGGAGGGGTGTGTGGATGGATGGATGGATGGATGGATGGGTGTGTGGATGGATGGGTGTGTGGATGGATGGGTGTGTGGATGGATGGATGGATGGATGGATGGATGGATGGATGTGTGGAAGTGTGGATGGATGGATGGGGATGGATGGATGGATGGATGGATGCATTTAGATTCGGGGTCACTTCAAGACGCTGAGAATCGGGGTCACCTCGGGACGCTGTGGGGGCGAGTGCCGAAACACACGTCTGATGCGGATGAAGGAGAGCAGCTTGTCACTGACATCACGGCTGTGTGTTTTAATGTCTCCGACCGTTCCAGGCCAGAGCGCCGCCGTGATGCACACACACGCAACCAAACAAGAGAACATCAATGAGTGAGGATGAGAGGTGTCAGCCGTGTGTGTGTGTGTGTGTGTGTGCATTACCATCACACAGTATGTGGTACGATTATAACAATTACATTTCTGGATAAGAACCGTTGTCAGCTGCAGCACTGGAGATATGTCAAGAGTTCAAATGCATTAAGTTACACGCCATATTTGCAGAGCAAAATGATAAGCATTCATTGAAAATTAAAAGGACATTTTTCTAATAATCTGCACCGATGAATTGAGCAGATAAAAGGTACATTTACACAACAAAGTTGGAAACTAAAAATGGAAACAGACGACAATGTTGTTGTTGTTGTTTTTTTTTACAGACGACAACTGCACCTTGCTGCCAGGCCAGTAGATGGCGATGTCACGCCTGTTCACTGAACACGTAATACGCATGAGCATGACGTCACTGTTTTCACAAATTTGAGATTTTGTTTAGTGTACACAAAGACGATAACGGTGTCGTTTTCAAATGTTTGCGTTTTCAGGCTCCCGAAACGCTGTTATAGTGTAAATGAACGGCTAAATCGAATAAAAAGTTTTTCGTTTTTAATCAGAGCCAGTGTTGTTATTATGGAAACATGTTTCCGCAACGGAATAAAAAATTAAAACAGGAAATTGTGACTTTTTTCTCAGTCATGATTCTTGCGAGTTCACAGAATTGAGAGTTATAAACTCGGAACTGCAAGACAAAGTCAAAAGTTTGCAATTATCAGTTTTATTTGTAATTTTTCCATGGCAGAAACAAACTTCCAAAAATATTTTTTTTTTAAACATTTACGTTAACTGAAATAAAATATACGTTAACTGAAGAAGTTACTTAATTTCAGTTAGTTGCCACAGCAACATTTATAATTCTCATTAGTGAAAAGCTAAAATTACTAAGACTAAAAATAATCTGAAACTGAAATGAAAGATAAATAGATGAAATCACAAAGTTATAAATAAACTAGTTTTAAACTCAACTTTTTATCTCACAATAGAATTTTTGAAATAAAATCAGAATTGTGTGTGTGGGTTGGGGAAAAATTTAATAATTTTTTTAATGAAATAAAATAATCGTAAACTTTATGAACATTTTAAATTTTTGTTAGTTCAAATATAAATAATCAGAAAAAAAATTAAATAAAAATAAAATTTAAATACGTTTTTAAAAAAAACGTTAAAACAACAAAATAACTAAAATATGAAAAGATGAAAATTTTTATAAATACTATAAAAGTACATAAATTAGGGCTGTGAAAAGATTAATTGCGATTAATCGCATCCAAAATAAAAGTTTGTGTTACATAATACATGTGTGTGCTGTGTATAACTATTTTGTATATACATTCATGTATAGATTTAAAAATTATTTGTACTTAAATACTGCAAATTTTTGTTAGTTTAAATATAAATAATCTGAAAAAAAATTAAATAAAAATTAAATAAAATGTAATTTAAATATGTTTTAAAAAAAGTTAAAACAACAAAATAACTAAAATAAAAATTCAAATGAAGATGAAAATTTTGCTATAAAAGTTAGTTAGTTGTAAAAGTTTCTATAAATGCTATAAATAAATGCTATAAATGCTATTCTATAAATCTGATACGTCCCGCTGGTGGCAGAGACTGTACTGACATTTGACTTTGGCTCTGTAACTTCTCAGTGTCAAGTGTGCAGATAAGAGCCGTGACTTCATCTGGGCGGCTGACACCGCGGGCCGCGCCTCGACCCGCTGCAGACGCGTGACTCGAGCCTGAGGAATCCCAACGCTTCACATGTTCCACCGCCGCCACCAGCGCGGTCCTAATACGGCTTATTTTACTATGCGTGGAAATTAGGGCTGTGCAAAGATTAATGCGATTAATCACATCCAAAATAAAAGTTTGTGTTTACATAATATACGCGTGTGTGCTGTGTATAACTATTTTGTATATATAAATACACATGAATGCATGTATAGATTTAAGAATTATTTGTACTCAAATACTGCAAATTTTATTATTAATATACAGTAAATATTTTATAAATGAATAACACATTTTCTTAAATATACACATGCATGTGTGTGTTTTTATATATACAACATAATTATATACAGCACACACGTATATTATGTAAACACAAACTTTTATTTTGGATGTGATTAATCGCATTAATCTTTGCACAGCCCTAATTTCCACGCATAGTAAAATAAGCCGTATTAGGACCGCGCTGGTGGCGGCGGTGGAACATGTGAAGCGTTGGGATTCCTCAGGCTCGAGTCACGCGTCTGCAGCGGGTCGAGGCGCGGCCCGCGGTGTCAGCCGCCCAGATGAAGTCACGGCTCTTATCTGCACACTTGACACTGAGAAGTTACAGAGCCAAAGTCAAATGTCAGTACAGTCTCTGCCACCAGCGGGACGTATCAGAAATGACATCATAAAAGGTCCCTCATGCAGACCAGACGCAAACAAGCATGAGAATGTCAGCGGCGAGAGAAAGAGCAAGCGCATGCCCTAGAGAAGAGTGTGCAAGCGCATCTGAATTCATTTAACGCTGACATTTTACACAAAATAAAGCGCATTTAGAGGAAGACTTCCGTCAAAAAAGACATTTGGAGATTTTTCGGAGCTTGTCACTTTAAACTGTGTTCGGTACAGTGTAAAAATGAATATGCTTAATCTAATCAATAAAATTGTGGCAACAGATTACAAGCAATATTATTTATTAAATTGAACAAAATTAGAATCGAGTAATAGTTAATCAAATTAACATTCTAATTAATTCTAATTTGTACAATTTAATTAATAATATTGCTTGCCACAATTTTATTGATTAGATAAAGCTTTTTTTTCAGTGTACAACATGGCAGAATTTTCATTTGTGCTAATCATAAACTAATCTTTTACTATATTCACTGTAAAAAAAAAAGTTGCTGCCTTAAATTTATAAATAGAATGAACTAAATCATTTCAACAAATTACATTAAAGTGAATTAAAAATGAGTTAAATCTTATAACTGCAGCATGACTTTTTGATCATATCATTTAAAGTTTATGAATTTGAAGGGATAGTTCACTCAAAAATGAAATCATTTACATACCAGATCATGTTTTCCAGTATTTCCAGATTCTTATAGTTTGTCATTTTAAATTGTGCAACATGTTATAATTTTAATTTGCATTACATTTGTGTTTAAGGCGGAAGCGTGTGCGATGCATTCGACTGAGCTTCTGTTTGACAACATTCATTCATTTAACGTTGATATTTCACATACTTTCACTAAAAATGGTTTACCTTTTTTTTTTCATGAAATTTATGTTGCGTTTTGGGTTTTTTACGACTTGGCTGAATTAAAATGAAATGTTCATCACATTCCTATAATTTACTGTTTATGAATTTAAAGGTCACGGCGGAAGTGTGTGTGATAGATTCGATTCATTCATTTGCATTAATAGTTCACGTTTTCTAACCTGGGTTTGGTGCAACATGGCAGAATTGAAACTTTTGCACCAACTATTCTTTAAATGCTATTTGCGAGGGAACATTATAGTAATTATAAGATAACACACTATGACTTTTGGCTTGATCCGGTTGGTCACTGATGTTCCAGGCATGGCTATTTCCATTTCCATTTTCATAACAGATAACCGAAGACTGACTCCCATAAACACAGATTGGACTGCAAGAATCTGCATATATATGAGGCAATGTTCGGTGAGCATCTACTGAAATAATTAAGACACTGTATGTCTGTATCTTCTGAATGTCACGGGCTTCGGCCCAGACACTCGTGGACGTGATTCATGAATCCTATCTGATGAATCTGGTGACAGACTTTTATGATGTCGATCTGGGGTCAGTCACATACAACTAGCCATTAGATAGGGCTAATTAGATTCAAATTAGACCAATATGGGTCTTACATTTAAGCAGAACTAAACGGCGACAGTTTTCCCTCCTTCATCTCCTCTTTATACTATCATCGACTCACAACATCATCATCTGTCAGCGAGGTTCCCCTGAGATTTCAGCTGATTAAACCCTCACAAGGTCACTCGAATCAACCAGGCCACCTCAAGTGACCACGACTTTATTATCAACAACGCATGAATTATTGAAGCGGCTTCAATCTAGACGCTCCTCGGAGACTCGGACTCCTGCAGTTAATTAACACGGTAAGTGAGAGATGTCATCGTGAACCGTCACGCTCATTGTGTCTTGTGTGATGGATCATTGTTCACCACTGAAGCCGATAGAGTCAGAGATTAGAATTAGACGAATGGATAAATGACAACAAGTTACTCAATCGCAGCTGTAACACAGGTTTCCACTTATAAAGCTAAAGTAATTATATCTTAAAGGATTAGTTCACTTTTTAAAAAAACTTTTGCTGATAATTTACTCGCCCCCATGTCATCCAAGATGTCCATGTCTTTCTTTCTTCAGTCGAAAAGAAATTAAGGTTTTTGATGAAAACATTCCAGGATTTTTCTCCATATAATGGATTTCAATGGGGTCCAAACGGTTCAAAGTCCAAAAGACAGTTTCAGTGCAAAATGCAAACTGTTTAAAGGGCTTTAAACGATTCAAGACGATGAATAAGGGTCTTATCAAGCGAAACGATTGCGCATTAAAAAAAAAGAAAACAATGGAATCGTTTAAAGCCCTTTGAACAGTTTGCACTGAAACTGTCTTTTGGATCTTGAACCGTTTGGACCCCATTGAAGTCCATTATATGGAGAAAAATCCTGGAATGTTTTCATCAAAAACCTTCATTTCTTTTCGACTGAAGAAAGAAAGACATGGACATCTTGGATGACATGGGGGTGAGTAAATTATCAGCAAAAGTTTTTTTTTTTAAAGTGAACTAATCATTTAATAGCCAAACACTCATTAAAATGTACTTGCGTTAGGGTTAGCAAAATGACTATTCAAAATACAGTCCCCCATAGTAACTTCTATACTGTATTCATTAACATATTATGCAATCGTTATATTGAGTCCAAAACCAAACAAATGGTTTACGCTGTTCTTTTCAGAAATATTTGTTGTTTTCATTAATCAGGTGTTTTTGCGCTGCATTAGTTCTCCACTAATCAGATCAAATGTGCCATTATTCTTCTCTTGGTTCTTCGTCGTCTCTCACCGTGAAGCGCGCTTTGTTAAACTGAGTTGATGCATGCGCTCTAAAAAACGTTGGGTTGTTTTAACTCAATTTTGGGTCAAATTTGGACAAACCCAGACGTTGGGTTCAAAAAAAGCAATTTAAAAATGTTACACCAACCCAGCATTTTTTAGAGTGTGTGTTGTGTTTGTTGTGAGATGTGAATCTTTGCCCTGAATAACTCTCCGTGATCGAGCGCTCACACAACAAACCAAGGTGAAGTGAAAGCTGATAACAGTTCATTGAGGAAACACTAATGTCTTTCTGCACGCGCATCATGTGTTCGCGATCAGGTTTGCCATCCAGGAGCCTAGCGGTGTTCAGCGCACTTCATCTGTGTTGAGGAAACACTCATCAACTAAACCTGATGGGCATCAATAAATAAGAGAAATTGACATACATCTTAAAAAGTATTATTATTATAAGGTATTATTTCAGTACAACGTAAATTCCAAAGTATATGAATATGGAATATTAAAAACATAATTGTACACATGGGATTTTTTAAATCACCATAAAATTACTACATTGTATTGCCATCTGACTTGGTGACTTTTGTGAAGAAAAATATTACTTAATATCAATCTAATTTCTGTATATGAAGAGTTCAGATGCAAAAGCCTCTAAGTGCCATTTGAAATTTTCTTCTAAAATGATGATTTTTATCAAGCTTGTATATTTAAGTTCAGTGATTTCACTTAAATGGCAATGAAGATTACCTATTAATTGTTATTTAAGTGAAATTACTGAACTTAAATATACAAGTTTGATAAAATTCATCATTCAAGAAGAAAATTTCAAATGGCATTTAGAGGCTTTTGCATCTGAACTCTTCATATTATGTATAAAGCAGACTTTAAAGAAAGTACATTGATATTGATAGGTTTATCTTTGTATATGTATTATTATTATGATTTAGATTTGTATTGCATATGGCTTTTAAATCAAGGGTGGTTATTATTATAACTCAAAACAATGTAGTTACTTTAAATAAAATAAACATGAACTGAAATCAAATAAAATTTAAACTTATTTTGAGATTGTTTCGAAAGCAACAATTTTCATTTTCTTTAAATGTACAAAAAAATGAAAATGTATAAAAATTACACAAAAATACTTCGAAAATCGAAACAGAATATGATACAAAAACACTGCATTTAAATGTTATATATATATATATATATAGTACTGAATATGATTTAACTCTTTTTCAATTCACTTCAATATTCATAATAATAGATGACATATTTTAGAAGATAAAATATTTTTTCTCGACGTGCTTTTTAAACTAGACTGAAAAAAAAAATCAGTGTAGAAACATTTTTACTCGGAAATTGCTAAATTTCACAGATAATTAGAAAGAAAGGGCAAGAAAGGGCCTTGTAAAAGCACTCGACTGATCTTTGTTTTACTTACGATCAATATTATAATGTTGACTTTTGTTTTTCTAAGGATACTGCGTGTATAATTTTGAGATATCTGCAGTACAGTAATGACGATTTGTGGTAAAAACCGCATGCGTTGTGTTTTTCGTGTCTACAGGTGGGAAAACGGATGCTTCCGATGCCTTTTCTCCCAGACGTAATTTCGGGACGTGATTAAGCATAAGGTCTCACCCCTCGTCCTCGAGATTTTACAAATACGAGCACAACTCTTCCTGAGAGATCCCTGCTGGAGTGAAGGAGTCACTCGAGTCTGATTTCAGTGGGCGTATTGATTTCCGAGCGGCGTCATTAGCGTGTTGCTAGCATGCTAACTGCGAGAGGATTGCGAGTTCTCCCCCGTGATTACAGCGGCCCACTGAACCTGCTGTCAATCAACCCCTCCCGAACCCTCACCTTCCAGGGGAACCGCAGTCTGCGTGCGTGGGGAAGCAATTAGTGATTAATACACTGATTAGCATTGAAAGGCTGGCTGTTAGCGAGTGTGTGGGTGTAGCCTGTCATCATCTCCGACAGACGTTTCAGCTCCTACTTGAGGAACAGATGAAATCTCCAGGGCTGAACCCGTGTCACTCTGAGCGACTGCGCTTGATTGCGGGGCTTTTTGGGAGAGAATCGAGTCCCTGTCATATTGGACACAATCAGTAATTTGAAAGAATGCTGTAGTGCATCACGATCAATTATCAAGTGCTTTATATGTGATTGCGAACGGCTTGAGTTTGACTTGGGGCTTCTTACAAACAAACTCTGACGCTGCGTTCGCTGTTTACTCCTGGATTTAGCGTCGTCCGCTTGTGAACCGATCGACCAAAACACAAGTCAAGATTCACTCTCAAATAACAGAATTTGCTCTAGCTATATGCCATAAACACATCACAACAGAATAAACTGGAAATACAGCAACAAAGTGTACAAATATCAACCGTCTCTGCCGTCTAGTAAAACGTACTGTTCATATTTGTGTCTTTAAGTGCATAAATCCTCATCCTTAAACTTCACGGACTTCATGTCAAGGCACGTTTATTTCCATAGCGCTTTATAAAACACTTTCACAAGAACATGTCTTAATGTTCAGAAATGTAATTCAGTTTAATCATGTAAAGCATGCAGTGTCCTTTTTCAGCTCACTGTTGATTCAAATCAGTTCAATAATGGTCAAATTTGCTAAGTTAATCTAAATCTCATTATTGGAATGACAAGTTTAACGAACCCATCAGTTTATTGAGACAAGCAAAGACAAAATATAGCCTACAATAAACAAAGAACTAAACTTGAACAGAAACATAAACTCACCAACAGCGGTTACATGAACTAAGCTAGACAAGAGAACAAGGGCTATTTATACACAGACTAATGACTAACAAGAAACACCTGTGAACAATCAAACAATGAACCAATGAGGAAGCAGCACACATAACCTGAACAACCAATCAGAACCTGACACACATGACAAGACTACTGAATCACATGATATCGGTATTGGATGATTATTTGTTCATTTTTAATGTTATCGGCCGGATAAGAAATATATATTACACTCTCAGAAAAAAGGTACAAAAGCTGTCACTGGGGCTTTCAAAAGGTACACTTTTGTCCATTTTAGGTACTAATATGTACATGTTATGTGCTAATATGTACATTTTAAGTGTTGATATGTTCATTTTAGGTACTAATATGTACATTTTAATTGTTGATATGTACATTCTAGGTGCTAATATGTACATTTTAGGTGCAATGTGCCATTAAGGTACAGAAGTGTACGTTTTGAAAAGGTACAGCCCCAGTGACAGCTTTTGTACCTTTTTTCTGAGAGTGTATCCGATATATTAACGCCAATGAATATTGTATTATTTCCATCAGCTGAGACACTTCAGATGCGCACTGTTCAACGTGATGGTTTTGAATTGCTTGAAATATGATTGAAAAAAAAGGAAAATACAGTAAAGTGCAAAATGTCAATCATATCGGCTACATATAATTATTATGAGAACATCATAATTGTGTGTTTGGGACACGGCTTTAAATGGTGAGACTTTTGCTATGGGAATCAGGCTCTCAAAAATTATATAAAAAATTCCGATTTATCGGCCAATATATCGGTTATCGGCTTTAAGAATTATCGGTTATCGGTATCTGGCAAAATTTCCATATCGGTGCATGATATAACCAGGAAACATGACTGAGAAAACTACACAATAAAAGACATTATTCAGACAATAATTCAGCTCAAGTTTTGCTCTGATGCGATATCAGTGCAGGTAAATCCATGATTTTACTGGATATTGATTACTTTTGAATTGATTTGATGACACGAACATGAAAACTCAAGCGATAGTGTTTCCAGGTGGACAATAAACTTAGCTTTTGATTTTTATCTTTCCAAAAGGACATACTATTGAGGTTGCACAGTTTTCCAAACAGATCCCCGGGTTTGCTCTGCTACTATGCCAGTAGTATCTGCACATGACTGGCGTTCTTTCTGGCCACCGTCAGCTTTCCATGGGTCAGCTGTCACTTTCAAAGTAGGACAACACTCGTCCTCACTCATCCTGAGCTTACAGTCGCACCTCGACCTACGGGGAACGGGAGACCACGACAGTTGACAACACCAACTCAGTATTCATCAACAGCAGACGAACAGAAACACACTGTTTTTGAACTGTTGCTAAGAAAGGAAGGACTTCTTATTCTGACTGCAGGGCTTTAGGGTTCACTCAGCTCCTCCTGGGAAGCTCCTGATTGTAAACTCGAATGTGTTTGGTTGGGGGGAAAAATTACATGTTGGGCAATTTATTTCTTTTTCTTAAGGACAGGGCACTTTTTTGCACTGGTGCAATGAAATATAAGGTATTTAATACTAATACAAGGTATTGATAATACACATTGTAAATTATGCATTTGGCTGATGCTTTTATCCAAAGCGATAAGCATTTAACAAACGCTTGCAAAATGCTTTTATCAATGGAGTCACAAACTTGCTTATATTAAAAATAAATAAATATATATAGATAAGTAAATAAATGTAATAATAGGAAAATAAATAGCTAAAAAAATGACTTGATAAAAAACATTATAATTTATTTTAATTAAATTTAATTCTGAATAAATGTTTTGATGTTTACTTTTGTATTTTTTCCTTTGTTTATTAGTTTTCTGTATTTATTTTTACATTTATTTTTATTCTTTTATTGATTTATTTTCACATTTATTTTATATTTATTTATTTATATCTTCATTTCTTTATATTTATTTATTTATTTATTTATGTCTTCATTTCTTTATATTTATTTATTTATTTACTCATTTATTTATTTATATCTTCATTTATTTATATTTATTTATTACCAAATGTAAAATAAACATTAAAAATAAATAAATAAAAGTTCAAAATAGTAAAAAAAAAAAATGAATCCGCAAATAATAAATAAAGGGGGAAAGTAAGTAATACAAAAAAAAATTCAGGAATAAATTGAGTTTTAATTTGTTTTATCAAGTCATTTCTTTATTGTCCTATTATCACATTTATTTTATTTATTTATGCAGGTTTGGGCCTCCGTATGTGTCCAAAAAGACGAGGAACAAAAGCACTTTGTCAATATTCATTAAATTCAAGGCCAGTTTTATTAGACAACTAGATTAGGAAGCAAGCTAGAGAAGAAGATCAATGCAGATTTAATCACTATTTGTGTGTCTACATGCCTGTACATGAAAAAAAAAACATCAGGAGTGCAATAGTGACATATGATTAATCCAAATGCAAGTATCTGGATGTCATCCACTGCTGTCTTCACGCTGTTCTCCTTTAAGATCCGCTCACTCTTTCGTTCTTATTCTCATTAAGTGTCTCATTGCACTGCCACACATTTCAATTTCACTCCAAAGAGGTCACAGCACTTCTGGCTTCTTCTGTTTGTGACTCTGTGTGGCACGCTTTTAAGGTTTTACTTTACGTCTACTCTCCTTTGCCACCCTCATACACCGCTGTCTGTCTTTTATATCAAACTAGTGTTCACAAGCCATTTAACTTCTGTAAGTCACACCAGTCTGAGACATACATCCCGAATTCATGTTCAGAATTAAAACAGGTTCAGTTCAAAAGTTAGGGATTATTCAATGTTTCTGAAAGTCTCTTCTAAGCAGCATTTATTTGATAAAAAATAAAGTACAAATGTGAAATATTATTACAATTTAAAATATCTATACGGAAGCTTGTTTCCGCCACTGAATAAAAAAAAATAAAATAAAAATTGCGACTTTTTATCTCCCAATTGTGAGATATGAAGTCAGAATTGTAAGAAATAAAGTCGCAATTTTGAGAAATAGGCAAAAGTTGCAATTGTGAGAAAAAAAGATAGAATTGAGACTTTTTTCTCACAATTCTGACTTTTTTTCTCACAATTGCGACTTTTTAACACATCATTGCGAGTTTATATCTCCAAATTCTGACATCTTTTCTCAGAATCGTGAGGTATAAACTAGCAATTGCGAGTTATCAGGCCAATTCTTTATGGGGAAAATAGACTAACTTTTTAGATATAAATATAAATAATATAATAGTTTATATCTTGCGATTCTGACTTTATATCTCGCAATTCTGACTTTATATCTCGCAATTCTGACTTTATATCTCGCGATTCTGACTTTATATCTCGCAATTCTGACTTTATATCACACAATTCTGACTTTATATCTCGCAGTTCTGACGTTATATCTCACAATTCTGACTTTATATCTCACAATTCTGACTTTATATCTCGCAATTCTGACTTTATATCTCGCAATTCTGACTTTATATCTCGCAATTCTGACTATATATCTCGCAATTCTGACTTTATATCTCGCAATTCTGACTTTATATCTCACAATTCTGACTTTATATCTCACAATTCTGACTTTATATCTCACAATTCTGACTTTATATCACGCAATTCTGACTTTACATCTCGCAATTCTGACTTTACATCTCGCAATTCTGACTTTATATCTCGCAATTCTGACTTTATATCACGCAATTCTGACTTTACATCTCACAATTCTGACTTTACATCTCGCAATTCTGACTTTACATCTCACAATTCTGACTTTACATCACGCAATTCTGACTTTACATCTCACAATTCTGACTTTACATTTTTTACAATTCTGACTTTACATCTCGCAATTCTGACTTTACATCTCGCAATTCTGACTTTACATCTCGCAATTCTGACTATACATCTCACAATTCTGACTTTACATCTCACAATTCTGACTTTATATCTCGCGATTCTGACTTTATATCTCGCAAATCTGTCACATAACCCTCCACAAATCACTCTAATATGATGATTTATAATTATTATGATTATTATGTTGAAAACACTTGTGCTGCTTCTGTGGATTAAAAGAAAATGCAGTTCAAGTTCAGATAGTGTTGTTTAAGAAACATCCCCAAATAATATAATGCACTTTTATACATATTCTGCCATATTTCTGTTTTGCTGCACAGAAGGAAGAAACACCAAAGTTTCATTTGCGGATGAACTACGGCTTGGACTTTGGCAGCCACTCGTGTGTTTGACTGCATCTACTCTATTCTCCTCTTCCTGAGGGCATTATCTTCCTGTAATGTGATAAAGAAAAATACAACTCACTTGTAAAGCTATTTGTTATTGTCTTCATTAAATGATGGCCTGTGAATCCCCGTAATGGTTTCCTCCGGCTCCAGAGGCTAAAGAAAAATGTGGCTCGTCGTGTGAGACAATTTACCAAGTTTATTTGTCATTTACCGACTAAAAAAAAATCACATTATCAGTCAGACGGAATTATATCAACACGAGGATTTTCTTACCGTTCTACCAAAGCATAAGCAGGCCAGAGCTCACACACATGTAACAAACACCGTCCTGACCATCAATCCCACTTTTCCGAAGCTTCATCCTGAAATGGCACCATCTTGATCAGTTTAATCATTTTTGCATCGATTTTCTGGTTTCCCGAGTCCGGCTTCAGCACAGGGAGAGCGTCGGACCGCGCGACCCACTTAGATTAATCTTATTTGAGCTTTGTCTTCAACACCATGTCACTTTCTGCTTCCGTGAACAAGAAACCGAACAGCACAGTACATATTCACACTGGCTGAGTTAGGAAATAAACTCTGTGCCTCCACCTGTCTGACGTCCATAGATATCTAAGAACAATTACATAACAAAGACAGCTTTGAAAACATGAATGAATGAACAGTGTGCAAACAGACTCTTTCTAATTGCTT
>NW_024121766.1:156522-380069 GCF_016745375.1 Pimephales promelas
ACACTCTAAATCCTGCGTTAGAGTTGCATTGCCAAAGCACTATCCAATTGCCTAAATGTGTTTTTTTAAAATGGATGGCTGGATGAAGTGGATGGATGGATGGATGGATGGATGGATGGATGGGTGGATGGATGGATGGATGGATGGATGGGTGGATGGAGGGATGGGTGTATGGAGGGATGGGTGGATGGAGGGATGAGTGGATGGGTGGATGGATGGATGGATGGATGGATGGATGGATGGATGGGTGTGTGGAGGGATGGGTGGATGGAGGGATGGATGGATGGGTGGATGGAGGGATGGGTGTATGGAGGGATGGGTGGATGGGGGATGGGTGGATGGATGGGTGTATGGATGGATGGGTGGATGGGTGGATGTGGGATGGGTGTATGGAGGGATGGGTGGATGTGTGGATGGGTGGATGGATGGATGGATGGATGGATGGATGGATGGGTGTATGGGTGGGTGTGTGGATGGATGGGTGTATGGATGGATGGGTGTATGGAGGGATGGGTGGATGGAGGGATGGGTGGATGGATGGATGGGTGTATGGATGGATGGGTGGATGTGTGGATGGGTGTATGGATGGAGGATGGGTGGATGGAGGGATGGGTGGATGTGTGGATGGGTGGGTGGATGGATGGATGGATGGGTGTATGGGTGGGTGTGTGGATGGATGGGTGGATGGATGAATGGGTGTGTGGACGAATGGATGGGTGTGTGGATGGATGGATGATGGGTGGATGGATGGATGGGTGTGTGGAGGGATGGGTGGATGGATGGAGGGATGGGTGGATTGAGGGATGGGTGGATGTGTGGATGGTGTGTGGATGGATGGATGGATGGGTGTATGGGTGGGTGTGTGGATGGATGGGTGGATGGATGAATGGGTGTGTGGAGGAATGGATGGGTGTGTGGATGGATGGATGGATGGGTGGATGGATGGATGGGTGTGTGGAGGGATGGGTGGATGGATGGAGGGATGGGTGGATTGAGGGATGGGTGGATGTGTGGATGGATGGATGGATGGGTGTATGGGTGGGTGTGTGGATGGATGGGTGGATGGATGAATGGGTGTGTGGAGGAATGGATGGGTGTGTGGATGGATGGGTGGATGGATGGATGGGTGTGTGGGAGGGATGGGTGGATGGATGGAGGGATGGTGGATGTGTGGATGGGTGGGTGGATGATGGATGGGTGTATGGGTGGGTGTGTGGATGGATGGGTGGATGGATGAATGGGTGTGTGGACGAATGGATGGGTGTGTGGATGGATGGATGGGTGGATGGATGGATGGGTGGATGTGTGGATGGGTGTGTGGATGGATGGGTGGATGGATGGAGGGATGGGTGGATTGAGGGATGGGTGGATGTGTGGATGGGTGTGTGGATGGATGGGTGGATGGATAAATGGGTCTGTGGACGAATGGATGGGTGGTGTGGATGGATGGGTGTATGGGTGGGTGTGTGGATGGATGGGTGTGTGTGTGGATGGATGGGGGATGAATGGATGGATGGATGGATGGATGTGTGGAAGTGCGGATGGATGGATGGGGATGAATGGATGGATGGGTGGATGGATGTATGGATGCATTTAGATTCGGGGTCACTTCAAGACGCTGAGAATCGGGGTCATCTCAGGACGCTGTGGGGGCGAGTGCCGAAACACACGTCTGATGCGGATGAAGGAGAGCAGCTTGTCACTGACATCACGGCTGTGTGTTTTAATGTCTCCGACCGTTCCAGGCCAGAGCGCCGCCGTGATGCACACACACGCAACCAAACAAGAGAACATCAATGAGTGAGGATGAGAGGTGTCAGCCGTGTGTGTGTGTGTGTGTGCATTACCATCACACAGTATGTGGTACGATTATAACAATTACATTTCTGGATAAGAACCGTTGTCAGCTGCAGCACTGGAGATATGTCAAGAGTTCAAATGCATTAAGTTACACGCCATATTTTCAGAGCAAAATGATAAGCATTCATTGAAAATTAAAAGGACATTTTTCTAATAATCTGCACCGATGAATTTAGCAGATAAAAGGTACATTTACACAACAAAGTTGCAAACTAAAAATGGAAACAGACGACAATGTTGTTGTTGTTGTTGTTTTTTTTACAGACGACAACTGCACCTTGCTGCCAGGCCAGTAGATGGCGATGTCACGCCTGTTCACTGAACACGTAATATGCATGAGCATGACGTCACTGTTTTCACAAATTTGAGATTTTGTTTAGTGTACAGGCGATAACGGTGTCGTTTTCAAAAACATGTTTTCAAATGTTTGCGTTTTCAGGCTCCCAAAACGCTGTTATATTGTAAATGAATGGCTAAATCGAGTAAAAAGTTTTTCGTTTTTAATCAGAGCCAGTGTTGTTATAATGGAAACATGTTTCCGCAACGGAATAAAAAATTAAAACAGGAAATTGTGACTTTTTTCTCAGTCATGATTCTTGCGAGTTCACAGAATAGAGAGTTATAAACTCGGAATTGCAAGACAAAGTCAGAATCGCGAGATAAAAAGTTTGCAATTATCAGTTTTATTTTTAATTTTTCAGTGGCAGAAACAAACTTCCAAAAATAAAACATTTTTTATGCGTTTACGTTAATTGGAATAAAATAAACGGTAACTGAAAAACTTACTTAATTTCAGTTAGTTGCCACAGCAACATTTATAATTCTCATTAAAATTACTAAAACTAAAAATAATCTGAAAGTGAAATGAAAGATAAATAGATGAAATCGCAAATCTTATAAATAAACTCGTTTTAAACTCAACTTTTTATCTCACAATAAAATTTTTGAAATAAAAACAGAATTGTGTGTGTGGGTTGTGGAAAAATTAAATAATTTTTTTAATGAAATAAAATAACCATAAACTTTATGAACATTTTTAATTTTTGTTAGTTTAAATATAAATTAAATAAAATTAAAATTTAAATGTTTTAAAAAAAAAGTTAAAACAACAAAATAACTAAAATAAAAATTCAAATGAATATGAAAAGTTTTATAAACACTATAAAAGTATATAAATTTGGGCTGTGCAAAGATTAATTGCGATTAATCGCATCCAAAATAAAAGTTTGCGTTACATAATATATGTGTGTGTGCTGTGTATAACGATTTTGTATATATAAATACATATGTATGCATGTATAGATTTAAGAATTATTTGTACTTAAATACTGCAAATCAATATTATATATTAATATACAATAAATATCTTATATATGAATAACACATTTTTTAAATATATACATGCACGTGTGTGTATTATTATACACAGCACACACACGTATATTATGTAAACACAAACTTTTATTTTGGATGTGATTAATCGCATTAATCTTTGCACAGCCCTAATTTCCACGCATAGTAAAATAAGCCGTATTAGGACCGCGCTGGTGGAACATGTGAAGCGCTGGGATTCCTCAGGCTCGAGTCACGCGTCTGCAGCGGGTCGAGGCCCGGCTCGCGGTGTCAGCCGCCCAGATGAAGTCACGGCTCTTATCTGCACACTTGACACTGAGAAGTTACAGAGCCAAAGTCAAATGTCAGTACAGTCTCTGCCACCAGCGGGACGTATCAGAAATGACATCATAAAAGGTCCCTCATGCAGACCAGACGCAAACAAGCATGAGAATGTCAGCGGCGAGAGAAAGAGCAAGCGCATGCCCTAGAGAAGAGTGTGCAAGCGCATCTGAATTCATTTAACGCTGACATTTTACACAAAATAAAGCGCATTTAGAGGAAGACTTCCGTCAAAAAAGACATTTGGAGATTTTTCGGAGCTTGTCACTTTAAACTGTGTTCGGTACAGTGTAAAAATGAATATGCTTTATCTAATCAATAAAATTGTGGCAACAGATTACAAGCAATATTATTTATTAAATTGAACAAAATTAGAATTGAGTAATAGTTAATCAAATTAACATTCTAATTTGTACAATTTAATTAATAATATTGCTTGCCACAATTTTATTGATTAGATAAAGCATATTATTTTTTTCAGTGTACAACATAGCAGAATTTTCATTTGTGCTAATCATAAACTAATCTTTTACTATATTCACTGTAAAAAAAAGTTGCTGCCTTAAATTTATAAATAGAATGAACTAACTCATTTCAACAAATTACATTAAAGTGAATTAAAAATGAGTTAAATCTTGTTGTCATGACTTTTTGATCATATCATTTAAAGTTTATGAATTTGAAGGGATAGTTCACTCAAAAATGAAATCATTTACATACCAGATCATGTTTTCCAGTTTTTCCAGATTCTTGTAGTTTGTCATTTTAAATTGTGCAACATGTTATAATTTTAATTTGCATTACATTTGTGTTTAAGGCGGAAGTGTGTGCGATGCATTCGACTGAGCTTCTGTTTGACAACATTCATTCATTTAACGTTGATATTTCACATACTTTCACTAAAAATGGTTTACCATTTTTTTTCATGAAATTTATGTTGCGTATTGGGTTTTTTACGACTTGGCTGAATTAAAATGAAATGTTCATCACATTCCTATAATTTAATGTTTATGAATTTAAAGGTCACGGCGGAAGTGTGTGTGATGGATTCGATTCATTCATTTGCATTAATAGTTCACGTTTTCTAACCTGGGTTTGGTGCAACATGGCAGAATTGAAACTTTTGCACCAACTATTCTTTAAATGCTATTTGCGAGGGAACATTATAGTAATTATAAGATAACACACTATGACTTTTGGCTTGATCGGGTTGGTCACTGATGTTCCAGGCATGGCTATTTCCATTTCCATTTTCATAACAGATAACCGAAGACTGACTCCCATAAACACAGATTGGACTGCAAGAATCTGCATATATATGAGGAAATGTTCGGTGAGCATCTACTGAAATAATTAAGACACTGTATGTCTGTATCTTCTGAATGTCATGGACTCGTGGACGTGATTCATGAATCCTATCTGATGAATCTGGTGACAGACTTTTATGATGTCGATCTGGGGTCAGTCACATACAACTAGCCATTAGATAGGGCTAATTAGATTCAAATTAGACCAATATGGGTCTTACATTTAAGCAGAACTAAACGGCGACAGTTTTCCCTCCTTCATCTCCTCTTTATACTATCATCGACTCACAACATCATCATCTGTCAGCGAGGTTCCCCTGAGATTTCAGCTGATTAAACCCTCACAAGGTCACTCGAATCAACCAGGCCACCTCAAGTGACCACGACTTTATTATCAACAACGCATGAATTATTGAAGCGGCTTCAATCGAGACGCTCCTCGGAGACTCGGACTCCTGTTGTTAATTAACACGGTAAGTGAGAGATGTCATCGTGAACCGTCACGCTCATTGTCTCTTGTGTGATGGATCATTGTTCACCACTGAAGCCGATAGAGTCAGAGATTAGAATTAGACGAATGGATAAATGACAACAAGTTACTCAATCGCATTTAAGGGAACCGCTTATAAAGCTAAAGTAATTATATCTTAAAGGAGTAGTTCACTTTAAAAAAAACTTTTGCTGATAATTTACTCACCCCCGTCTCATCCAAGGTGTCCATGTCTTTCTTTCTTCAGTCGAAAAGAAATTAAGGTTTTTGATGAAAACATTCCAGGATTTTCTCCATATAATGGACTTCAATGGGGTCCAAACGGTTCAAAGTCCAAAAGACAGTTTCAGTGCAGCTTCAAAGGGCTTTAAACGATTCCAGACGATGAATAAGGGTCTTATCAAGCGAAACGATTGCGCATTAAAAAAAAAGAAAACAATGGAATCGTTTAAAGCCCTTTGAACAGTTTGCACTGAAACTGTCTTTTGGATCTTGAACCGTTTGGACCCCATTGAAGTCCATTATATGGAGAAAAATCCTGGAATGTTTTCATCAAAAACCTTCATTTCTTTTCGACTGAAGAAAGAAAGACATGGACATCTTGGATGACATGGGGGCGAGTAAATTATCAGCAAACGTTTTTTTTTTTAAAGTGAACTAATCCTTTAATAGCCAAACACTCATTAAAATGTACTTGCGTTAGGGTTAGCAAAATGACTATTCAAAATACAGTCCCCCATAGTAACTTCTATACTGTATTCATTAACATATTATGCAATCGTTATATTGAGTCCAAAACCAAACAAATGGTTTACGCTTTTCTTTTCAGAAATATTTGTTGTTTTCATTAATTAGGTGTTTTTGCGCTGCATTAGTTCTCCACTAATCAGATCAAATGTGCCATTATTCTTCTCTTGGTTCTTCGTCGTCTCTCACCGTGAAGCGCGCTTTGTTAAACTGAGTTGATGCATGCGCTCTAAAAAACGTTGGGTTGTTTTAACTCAATTTTGGGTCAAATATGGACAAACCCAGACGTTGGGTTCAAAAAAAGCAATTTAAAAATGTTACACCAACCCAGCATTTTCTAGAGTGTGTGTTGTGTTTGTTGTGAGATGTGAATCTTTGCCCTGAATAACTCTCCGTGATCGAGCGCTCACACAACAAACCAAGGTGAGGTGAAAGCTGATAACAGTTCATTGAGGAAACACTAATGTCTTTCTGCACGCGCATCATGTGTTCGCGATCAGGTTTGCTATCCAGGAGCCTAGCGGTGTTCAGCGCACAGGTTTACATCTCATCAATTAAACCTGATGGGCATCAATAAATAAGAGAAATTGACATACATCTTAAAAAGTCCACAGTATTACTATGGTATTATTTCAGTACAATGTAAATTCCACAGTATATTAAAAACATAATTGTACACATGGGATTTTTTAAATCACCATAAAAGTACTACAGTATTGCCATCTGACTTGGTGACTTTTGTGAAGAAAAATATTACTTAATATCAATCTAATTTCTGTATATTATGTATAAAGCAGACTTTAAAGAAAGTACATTGATATTGATATGTTTATCTTTGTATATACTGTAGTAAATTTGTACATGTATTATTATTAGGATTTAGATTTGTATTGCATATTTTGATGGCTTTTAAATCAAGGGTGGTTATTATTATAACTCAAAACAATGTAGTTACTTTAAATAAAATAAACATGAACTGAAATCAAATGAAATTTAAAATTATTTTGAGATTGTTTCGAAAGCAACAATTTTCATTTTCTTTAAATGTACAAAAAATTGAAAATGTATAAAAATTACACAAAAATACTTCGAAAATCGAAACAGAATATGATACAAAAACACTGCATTTAAATGTTATATATATATATATATATATATATAGTACTGAATATGATTTAACTCTTTTTCAATTCACTTCAATATTCATAATAATAGATGACATATTTTAGAAGATAAAATATTTTTTTCTCAACATGCTTTTTAAACTAGACTGGAAAAAAAAATCAGTGTAGAAACATTTCAACTCGGAAACTGCTAAATTTCACAGATAATTAGAAAGAAAAGGCCTTGTAAAAGCACTTGACTGATCTTTGTTTTACTTACGATCAATAT
This sequence comes from Pimephales promelas, assembly GCF_016745375.1. The sequence continues at coordinate 163,993 of NW_024121766.1, forward strand.
TATAATGTTGACTTTTGTTTTTCTAAGGATACTGCGTGTTTAATTTTGAGATATCTGCAGTACAGTAATGACGATTTGTGGTAAAAACCGCATGCGTTGTGTTTTTCGTGTCTAAAGGTGGGAAAACGGATGCTTCCGATGCCTTTTCTCCCAGACGTAATTTCGGGACGTGATTAAGCATAAGGTCTCACCCCTCGTCCTCGAGATTTTACAAATACGAGCACAACTCTTCCTGAGAGATCCCTGCTGGAGTGAAGGAGTCACTCGAGTCTGATTTCAGTGGGCGTATTGATTTCCGAGCGGCGTCATTAGCGTGTTGCTAGCATGCTAACTGCGAGAGGATTGCGAGTTCTCCCCCGTGATTACAGCGGCCCACTGAACCTGCTGTCAATCAACCCCTCCCGAACCCTCACCTTCCAGGGGAACCGCGGTCTGCGTGCGTGGGGAAGCAATTAGTGATTAATACACTGATTAGCATTGAAAGGCTGGCTGTTAGCGAGTGTGTGGGTGTAACCTGTCATCATCTCCGACAGACGTTTCAGCTCCTACTTGAGGAACAGATGAAATCTCCAGGGCTGAACCCGTGTCACTCTGAGCGACTGCGCTTGATTGCGGGGCTTTTTGGGAGAGAATCGAGTCCCTGTCATATTGGACACAATCAGTAATTTGAAAGAATGCTGTAGTGCATCACGATCAATTATCAAGTGCTTTATATGTGATTGCGAACGGCTTGAGTTTGACTTGGGGCTTCTTACAAACAAACTCTGACGCTGCGTTCGACGTTTACTCCTGGATTTAGCGTAGCTTGTGACCCGATCGACCAAAACACAAGCCAAGATTCACTCTCAAATAACAGAATTTGCTCTAACTATATGCCACAAACACATCACAACAGAATAAACTGGAAATACAGCAACAAAGTGTACAAATATCAACCGTCTCTGCCCTCTAGTAAAACGTACTGTTCATATTTGTGTCTTTAAATGCATAAATCCTCATCCTTAAACTTCACGGACTTCATGTCAAGGCACGTTTATTTCCATAGCGCTTTATAAAACACTTTCACAAGAACATGTCTTAATGTTCAGAAATGTAATTCAGTTTAATCATGTAAAGCATGCAGTGTCCTTTTCTCACTGTTGATTCAAATCAGTTCAATAATGGTCAAATTTGCTAAGTTAATCTAAATCTCATTATTGGAATGACAAGTTTGACGAACCCATCAGTTCATTGAGACAAGCAAAGACAAAATATAGCCTACAATAAACAAAGAACTAAACTTGAACAAAAACTCACCAACAGCAGTTGAACAAAGCTAGACAAGAGAACAAGGGCTATTTATACACAGACTAATGACTAACAAGAAACACCTGTGAACAATCAAACAATGAACCAATGAGGAAGCAGCACACATAACCTAAACAACCAATCAGAACCTGACACACATGACAAGACTACAGAATCACATGATATCGGTATCGGACAATTATTTGTTCATTTTTAATGTTATCGGCCGCCGGATAAGAAATATATATTACACTCTCAGAAAAAAGGTATGAAAGCGGTCACTGGGGCTGTACCTTTTCAAAAGGCACACTTTTGTCCATTTTATGTGCTAATATGTACATTTTTGGTGCTAATATGTACATTTCAGGTGCTAATATGTACATTTTAAGTGTTGATATGTACATTCTAGGTGCTAATATGTACATTTTAGGTGCTAATATGTAAATTTCCGGTGCTAATATGTACATTTCAGGTACTAATATGTACATTTTAAGTGTTGAAATGTTCATTTTAGGTACTAACATGTACATTTTAAGTGTTGATATGTTCATTTTAGGTGCTAATATGTACATTTCAGGTACTAACATGTACATTTTAATTGTTGATATGTACATTCTAGGTGCTAATATGTACATTCTAGGTACTAATATGTACATTTCCGGTGCTAATATGTACATTTCAGGTACTAATATGTACATTTTAAGTGTTGATATGTTCATTTTAGGTACTAATATGTACATTTTAATTGTTGATATGTACATTCTAGGTGCTAATACATTCTAGGTGCTAATATGTACATTTCCGGTGCTAATATGTACATTTTAGGTGCTAATATGTACATTTTAAGTGTTGATATGTTCATTTTAGGTACTAATATGTACCATCAAGATACCAATATGTACCCTTAAGGTACAAAAGTGTACCTTTTGAAAAGGTACAGCCCCAGTGACAGCTTTTGTACCTTTTTTTCTGAGAGTGTATCCGATATATTAACGCCAATAAATATTGTATTATTTCCATCAGCTGAGACACTTCAGATGCGCACTGTTCAACGTGATGGTTTTGAATTGCTTAAAATATGATTGGAATCACTTCAAAAAAAGGAAAATACAGTAAAGTGCAAAATGTCAATCATATCGGCTACATAAAATTATTATGAGAACATCATAATTGTGTGTTTGGGACACGGCTTTAAATGGTGAGACTTTTGCTATGGGAATCAGGCTCTCAAAAATTATATAAAAAATTCAGATTTATCGGCCAATATATCGGTTATCGGCTTTAAGAATCATCGGTTATCTGTATCTGGCAAAATTTCCATATCGGTGCATGATATAACCAGGAAACATGACTGAGAAAACTACACAATAAAAGACATTATTCAGACAATAATTCAGCTCAAGTTTTGCTCTGATGCGATATCAGTGCAGGTAAATCCATGATTTTACTGGATATTGATTACTTTTGAATTGATTTGATGACACGAACATGAAAACTCAAGGGATAGTGTTTCCAGGTGGACAATAAACTTAGCTTTTGATTTTTATCTCTCCAAAAGGACATACTATTGAGGTTGCACAGTTTTCCAAACAGATCCCCGGGTTTGCTCTGCTACTATGCCAGTAGTATCTGCACATGACTGGCGTTCTTTCTGCCCACCGTCAGCTTTCCATGGGTCAGCTGTCACTTACAAAGTAGGACAACACTCGTCCTCACTCATCCTGAGCTTACAGTCGCACCTCGACCTACGGGGAACGGGAGACCACGACAGTTGACAACACCAACTCAGTATTCATCAACAGCAGACGAACAGAAACACACTGTTTTTGAACTGTTGCTAAGAAAGGAAGGACTTCTTATTCTGCCTGCAGGGCTTCAGGGTTCACTCAGCTCCTCCTGGGAAGCTCCTGATTGTAAACTCGAATGTGTTTGGTTGGGGGGGAAAATTACATGTTGGGCAATTTATTTCTTTTTCTTAAGGACAGGGCACTTTTTTGCACTGGTGCAATGAAATATGAGGTATTTAATACTAATACAAGGTATTGATATTACACATTGATACAATATGTAAATTATGCATTTGGCTGATGCTTTTATCCAAAGCGATTAGCATTTAGCAAACGCTTGCAAAATGCTTTTATCAATGGAGGCACAAACCTGCTTATATTAAAAATAAATAAATATATATAGATAAGTAAATAAATAAATATTAGGAAAATAAATAGCTAAATAAATGACTTGATAAAAATCAATATAATTTATTTTAATTAAATTCAATTCTGAATAAATGTTTTGATGTTTACTTTTGTATTTTTTCCTTTGTTTATTAGTGTATTTGTATTTATTTGTATATTTATTTTTATTCTTTTATTGATTTATTCTTTAATTAATATATTTTCACATTTATTTTATATTTATTTATTTATATCTTCATTTCTTTATATTTATTTATTTATTTATTTATTATTTATGTCTTCATTTCTTTATATTTATTTATTTATTTACTCATTTATTTATTTATATCTTCATTTATTTATATTTATTTATTACCAAATGTAAAATAAACATTAAAAATAAATAAATAAAAGTTCAAAATAGTAAAAAAAAAATGAATTCGCAAGTAATAAATGAAGGGGAAAAGTAAGTAATACAAAAAAAAATTCAGGAATAAATTGAGTTTTCATTTGTTTTATCAAGTCATTTCTTTATTGTCCTATTATCACATTTATTTATTTATTTATGCAGGTTTGGGCCTCCGTATGTGTCCAAAAAGACGAGGAACAAAAGCACTTTGTCAATATTCATTAAATTCAAGGCCAGTTTTATTAGACAACTAGATTAGGAAGCAAGCTAGAGAAGAAGATCAATGCAGATTTAATCACTATTTGTGTGTCTACATGCCTGTACATGAAAAAAAAAAACATCAAGAGTGCAATAGTGACATTTGATTAATCCAAATGCAAGTATCTGGATGTCATCCACTGCTGTCTTCACGCTGTTCTCCTTTAAGATCCGCTCACTCTTTCGTTCTTATTCTCATTAAGTGTCTCATTGCACTGCCACACATTTCAATTTCACTCCAAAGAGGTCACAGCACTTCTGGCTTCTTCTGTTTGTGACTCTGTGTGGCACGCTTTTAAGGTTTTACTTTACGTCTACTCTCCTTTGCCACCCTCATACACCGCTGTCTGTCTTTTATATCAAACTAGTGTTCACAAGCCATTTAACTTCTGTAAGTCACACCAGTCTGAGACATACATCCTGAATTCATGTTTATATCTCACAATTCTGACTTTATATCTCACAATTCTGACTTTATATCTCGCAATTCTGACTTTACATCTCGCAATTCTGACTTTACATCTCGCAATTCTGACTTTACATCTCACAATTCTGACTTTACATCTCGCAATTCTGACTTTACATCTCGCAATTCTGACTTTATATCACGCAATTCTGACTTTACATCTCGCAATTCTGACTTTACATCTCGCAATTCTGACTTTACATCTCGCAATTCTGACTTTACATCTCGCAATTCTGACTTTACATCTCGCAATTCTGACTTTACATCTCGCAATTCTGACTTTATATCACGCAATTCTGACTTTATATCACGCAATTCTGACTTTACATATCGCAATTCTGACTTTACATCTCGCAATTCTGACTTTACATCTCGCAATTCTGACTTTACATCTCGCAATTCTGACTTTACATCTCACAATTCTGACTTTACATCTCGCAATTCTGACTTTACATCTCTCAATTCTGACTTTACATCTCGCAATTCTGACTTTATATCTCACAATTCTGACTTTATATCTCACAATTCTGACTTTATATCTCGCAATTCTGACTTTACATCTCGCAAATCTGACTTTACATCTCGCAATTCTGACTTTACATCTCGCAATTCTGACTTTACATCTCGCAATTCTGACTTTACATCTCGCAATTCTGACTTTACATCTCGCAATTCTGACTTTACATCTCGCAATTCTGACTTTACATCACGCAATTCTGACTTTACATCATGCAATTCTGACTTTACATATCGCAATTCTGACTTTACATCTCGCAATTCTGACTTTACATCTGGCAATTCTGACTTTACATCTCGCAATTCTGACTTTACATCTCACAATTCTGACTTTACATCTCGCAATTCTGACTTTACATCTCGCAATTCTGACTTTACATCTCGCAATTCTGACTTTACATCTCGCAATTCTGACTTTACATCTCACAATTCTGACTTTATATCACGCAATTCTGACTTTATATCACGCAATTCTGACTTTACATCTGGCAATTCTGACTTTACATCTGGCAATTCTGACTTTACATCTCGCAATTCTGACTTTACATCTCACAATTCTGACTTTACATCTGGCAATTCTGACTTTACATCTCGCAATTCTGACTTTACATCTCGCAATTCTGACTTTACATCTGGCAATTCTGACTTTACATCTGGCAATTCTGACTTACATCTCACAATTCTGACTTTACATCTCGCAATTCTGACTTTACATCTCGCAATTCTGACTTTACATCTCGCAATTCTGACTTTACATCTCGCAATTCTGACTTTACATCTCGCAATTCTGACTTTACATCTCGCAATTCTGACTTTACATCTCGCAATTCTGACTTTACATCTCGCAATTCTGACTTTACATCTCGCAATTCTGACTTTACATCTCGCAATTCTGACTTTACATCTCGCAATTCTGACTTTATATCTCACAATTCTGACTTTATATCTCACAATTCTGACTTTATATCTTACAATTCTGACTTTACATCTCGCAATTCTGACTTTACATCTCACAATTCTGACTTTACATCTCGCAATTCTGACTTTACATCTCGCAATTCTGACTTTATATCTCACAATTCTGACTTTATATCTCACAATTCTGACTTTATATCTCACAATTCTGACTTTATATCTCACAATTCTGACTTTATATCACGCAATTCTGACTTTACATGTCGCAATTCTGACTTTACATCTCGCAAATCTGACTTTACATCTCGCAATTCTGACTTTACATCTCACAATTCTGACTTTACATCTCGCAATTCTGACTTTACATCTCGCAATTCTGACTTTACATCTCGCAATTCTGACTTTACATCTCGCAATTCTGACTTTACATCTGGCAATTCTGACTTTACATCTGGCAATTCTGACTTTACATCTCGCAATTCTGACTTTACATCTCACAATTCTGACTTTACATCTGGCAATTCTGACTTTACATCTCGCAATTCTGACTTTACATCTCGCAATTCTGACTTTACATCTCGCAATTCTGACTTTACATCTGGCAATTCTGACTTTACATCTCGCAATTCTGACTTTACATCTCACAATTCTGACTTTACATCTCGCAATTCTGACTTTACATCTCGCAATTCTGACTTTACATCTCGCAATTCTGACTTTACATCTCGCAATTCTGACTTTATATCTCACAATTCTGACTTTACATCTCGCAATTCTGACTTTACATCTCGCAATTCTGACTTTATATCTCACAATTCTGACTTTATATCTCACAATTCTGACTTTATATCTCACAATTCTGACTTTATATCTCACAATTCTGACTTTATATCTCACAATTCTGACTTTATATCACGCAATTCTGACTTTACATATCGCAATTCTGACTTTACATCTCGCAAATCTGACTTTACATCTCGCAATTCTGACTTTACATCTCACAATTCTGACTTTACATCACGCAATTCTGACTTTATATCTCGCGATTCTGACTTTATATCTCGCAAATCTGTCACATAACCCTCCACAAATCACTCTAATATGATGATTTATAATTATTATGATTATTATGTTGAAAACACTTGTGCTGCTTCTGTGGATTAAAAGAAAATGCAGTTCAAGTTCAGATAGTGTTGTTTAAGAAACATCCCCAAATAATATAATGCACTTTTACACATATTCTGCCATATTTCTGTTTTGCTGCACAGAAGGAAGAAACACCAAAGTTTCATTTGCGGATGAACTACGGCTTGGACTTTGGCAGCCACTCGTGTGTTTGACTGCATCTACTCTATTCTCCTCTTCCTGAGGGCATTATCTTCCTGTAATGTGATAAAGAAAAATACAACTCACTTGTAAAGCTATTTGTTATTGTCTTCATTAAATGATGGCCTGTGAATCCCCGTAATGGTTTCCTCCGGCTCCAGAGGCTGAAGAAAAATGTGGCTCGTCGTGTGAGACAATTTACCAAGTTTATTTGTCATTTACCGACTAAAAAAAAAAATCACATTATCAGTCAGACGGAATTATATCAACACGAGGATTTTCTTACCGTTCTACCAAAGCATAAGCAGGCCAGAGCTCACACACATGTAACAAACACCGTCCTGGACCATCAATCCCACTTTTCCGAAGCTTCATCCTGAAATGGCACCATCTTGATCAGTTTAATCATTTTTGCATCGATTTTCTGGTTTCCCGAGTCCGGCTTCAGCACAGGGAGAGCGTCGGACCGCCGCGACCCACTTAGATTAATCTTATTTGAGCTTTGTCTTCAACACCATGTCACTTTCTGCTTCCCGTGAACAAGAAACCGAACAGCACGGTACATATTCACACTGGCTGAGTTAGGAAATAAACTCTGTGCCTCCACCTGTCTGACGTCCATAGATATCTAAGAACAATTACTAAACAAAGACAGCTTTGAAAACATGAATGAATGAACACTGTGCAAACAGACTCTTTCTAATTGCTTGTTTCTCTTGGCCACACGCAAACACACCTACATACATCACCGCACTATTTTTGTCAAAGTTTAGGACTGTGGTATCGGTGTCCGCCAGGCTAAAGCCCTCAAGCTTCGTTTAAAATAGGAAAGCAGTAACATGCGATTGGATTGTAACAGAACTAAAAGTATGATGTTGTGTTTTCCTTTGAGCGTCGGCCAACAAAGCAGCCGACGCTTGCCAGAATCAATGTGTGTGTAATTCTGAACGCTGTTTGCCAATAATAGCTCAACACAAAAGAGCATCCGAAACCAGTTCAGTGCATAAAGGGTTCTTCCAAATCGCCAGATAAACTTTGTCTCTCTGATTATGATGATGATGATGAGGATACAGCCATTTAAAAATGTTTTATGGGATGCTTCCAAATACGAGCTTTGAAAGTTAGTCCTATACATTCATGTACACACCTTTCAACACAAAAATATAAAATTTTGCATTAAAAAGTTCATATTATGCCCTTTATTCTCTCTTTCCTGCCTAAATGTTGATTATTCTCCTCATATTCTCCATTGTTGCGGCTCCTCTCTTCCCAGTCTGTCAGTAACGCTCTGTTTACTTCCTGTCTCTATGAAGCCCCGCCTTCTGAAAAACACACCGTGCTCTGATTGGTCGGCTGGATCAGCGTGTTGTGATGGGTCGAGCGATTCGAGCGTCTTAGGGAAAAGTCCCGCCCCTTTCCATAACCCTTAACTATGACTAACCCCTTTATTCTGTGCATGAATTGAATGTTTCTTTTATATTCGATTTTTTGACATTATTATATATATTTTTAAAGAATATATACACATATTTTCATCGCAACTAAGCACATTTTTGTGTCTAAACACTGTCATTTTCTGTAATGCTCATTCTTAAGGCCGCCTCTCAAAGATTCTTAGGTATATTTTTGGTTAAAAACGGTATACAGTCAATAGCAAAATAAACACAGAAATGATTACTTCTTCAATCTTTGGTCGCCAAAATTACACATTTAGACGTTTTTTTTTTCCACTTCATGCCTTAAAATATCTTGAATGTAACTCGACACCATTGCCTCATTTAGTATACGCAGATCTATGAATATGCAAATGAGCCTCCACTCACTCGTCGCTGTGACGATCACACGTTGATCTGATTGGTTACAAGGTGGTTTGTGACGTCAGAAACACCAAAGTGTGTTTTTGAGACTGTCTTTGGTTCACTGCAGTTTTAAGGAGGAAATACTCAGCAATGCTGTCCACTTATCAACGCACACATGTGTGTGTGTTAAAGCAGATTAAAAACACACATAAACAACATTAAACGCTGGATTTACACCACAGGGGGACTTTAAGTGATTCTATAAAACAATAATTATCTTTGGTTAAACCAGTATTAAATCAAGGCGAAATTACAAGTATTGCCATAACACATTATTAAAATATTACCAGCAGAGATTCTGTCACACAATGATTATTTTTGGTTAAACCAGTATACAATCAAGCCTGTTATTGATTATAAGTGGGACCATTAAGTTCCACTATTTTTCTGAAACACAGTAAAGATAATTCGATTTTTTTAAATGATATTCTTGCATTACAGCAATGAGACACTTCATTTTAGGGTTCAATTCTCACGATTAACTAGTTGCTTATCCGTACATTGACTGTTTATTAGCCCTTATAAAGACTGTATTCATTAATCTTCATTATTAGACACTGTATGCTTCCCTCAATCCTTCCCAATAATGAATATTAATAAGCAGTAATTATGAGTTTATTGAGGCAAAAGTTGACAGTTACCAACAATTCTGAATGGTCTTGCATCGTCATGACCGATTCATTTATGTGAAACCGACCCACAACAAACAGTCTGAAACGTTGATTATGAAAGCAGTCCGGTCGCCCACTGCATGACTATACACGTTAAACCGCAGCCGAGATCTGGCAATATGAAACATGAATCACACATCATTTAAGTTCCGGTTGCACAGATGATCGCATTAAGCAGTCTGTGCATTACGGTAATGGCGCTGCATGTTCTCCACAGACAGCGAGAGCAAGAGCCCATTACAGACAGCAGAAACACCCCGGATTACAACATCACCTCTGCAACCTTGTAACGGTGATTTATCTGAGCAAAGCTACAAATCGTGTACGGTGAACCTCTTTCCTCGAGTTCACCGCGACGGGTTCAAGGACGGTTTAAACCGTGATTGAGATGTTTCCGACGATTAAGATGTCTGGGTCATATTTCACCCCAAAACCAGGAAATATTTAAGAAATTAGATTTTGTTAGCTTTTTTATGCCAATTAAGCACATTTAATCCAAATTACTGTAATAATCATTATCCTATTTATTTTATTTATTTATTTCACACATACATCATCATTTTTTAAATACAAAATTACAATAGTAACAGGAAGGTTATCCTAAAATTCAGAATTAAGTAAAATAAACTCAGCGAATATATCTTTACAATAAGATACCGTCCAAACGGTTCAAGGTCCAAATGAGAGTTTCAAAAGGCTTTAAACGACACCAGACGATGAATAAGGGTCTTATCTAGCGAAACGATCGCTTATTTCAAATATAAAATAAAAAGTTTACGTTTTATACGCTCAAATGTTCGCCTTGCTCTGTTCTGTGATGCATGTTCGTGACTCTCCTGTTCGAACTCGTTCATCAAAACGAACGAATCTTTTTTCGACTCATTTCGTTCGTTGAATTAACCAAATGACTCGAAAGAGATTTGTTCATTTTGACAAACGCGCATCAGAACAGAGCAAGGCGAGCATTTGTGCTTATAAAACTTAAACTTTTGTATTCATTTTTGAAATGAGCGATCATTTTGCTTGATAAGACCCTTATTCATCGTAAAGCCCTTTGAACAGTTTGCACTGAAACTGTCTTTTGGACCTTGAATCGTTTGGACCCCATTGAAGTCCATTATATGGAGAAAAATCCTGGAATGTTTTCATCAAAAACCTTAATTTCTTTTCGACTGACGAAAGAAAGACATGGACATCTTGGATGACATGGGGGCGAGTAAATTATCAGCAAAAGTTTTTTTTTAAAGTGAACTACTCCTTTATGGTATTTATCTGACGAAATACAACTACAGAAATGCATAAACACAGCCATCATGTTAAGACTGTGTGTTACTGTATAATATATTAGTTTCATCTTATAAGTTGAATTACTGACATAAATGAACTTTTGCACGATTTAAGAGTTCACCTGCATGTATAAATATAAATACGCAAACACATTTTTTTATTCTGAGATAAACATTGATCTTTGCTTCCAGCTCATCAGAACTGATCAGAATATGTAAACATTTTTTGTTAAAATTGAATTTAGTTGCAATAAAATCTAGTCTCTAGACCTGTTTAGTCGTTTAGGCCATTGTGACCTTTGCCCTTTGGTCGGCTAAAGCAAAACCCAATTACAGTGACCCGTATTGAAGCTACAAGGACGGTGTAATTGTTGTGTCATTTCTTTGAGACACTTGATGAATCACCTTCATGGCTTCTCTGATAATGACCTGCGGTGTCCGGGGATTTGTAACCCGGTTTAAGTTTAGTAGTCGTGTGTTTTATCATGCGCACAGAGGGAAGAAACCCACGTTAGCAAACGGCCGCCACTAATCTGGGCTTTGAATGACCGCTCATTGATTAGTTCGTTCTAGTGCTTTCCTGAACTCAGAGATCAGGATCCAAACAACCCAGTTCTGCAGAAACTGAGTGAATCTCAGCATCTCACAATGCCTGTAAATCAGTTGTTCAGATATATATACACAACATGTGTCTGAAACCTCTGGGGCCGGTTGCAGAAACTGCTAAGACTAGTCTTACAAGTTAGTCAAATATATCTGATCATATATTTTTCAAGTCAGTTACATAAAAACATAGATTGGTCTAATTTGATATGGAAAAGTAAGACTGATTACCCACAGTCACAGTCACAGTATATATACTTCGAGAATACAACTGTGCAACATGGCTAAAGTTATATTTTTGCAACTTTTTGCAACATTTTCAGCCTAAAGAATACATATACATTTTCAGACCCCCAAAAAAACAACATTTTATATATATATATGTTGTTTTTTTGGGAAAATGTTGAAAAATATAACTTAAAAAAAAAAATATATATATATATATATATATATATATATTGTTTTAAGTTTATTTTTTTTTCAGTATATTATTATATTTTTTTAAGTTTATTTTTTTTTTCAGACCCATGAAAACAAAATTTTATTTATATGTTGTTTTTTGGGGCTGAAAATGATGAAAAATACTACAAAAAAATATAAATGTTGAAAAAATAAGCTGATGCACTTTACTTTGAGGATACGACTATGAAACGTGGCTAAAAATTATATTTTTCGACATTTTCAGACCCCAAAAAAAACAACATTTTATATTTATGTTGTTTTTGGGGCTGAAAATGCTGAAAAATACAACAAAAAAAATATAAATGTTGAAAAAATAAGCTAATGCGCTTTACTTCGAGGATACGACTGTGCAACATGGCTAAGTTATATTTTTCAAAATGTTCAGCCCAAAAAAGCTATATATATATACATATATAAACACATTATATATACATTTTCAGACCCAAAAAAACAAGATTTTATTTATGTTGTTTTTGGGGCTGAAAATGATGAAAAATACTTAAAAAAAAATACAAATGTTGAAAAAAAAAAGCTGATGCGCTTTACTTCGAGGATACGACTATGAAACGTGGCTAAAAATTATATTTTTCGACATTTTCAGACCCCAAAAAAAACAACATTTTATATTTATGTTGTTTTTGGGGCTGAAAATGCTGAAAAATACAACAAAAAAATATAAATGTTGAAAAAATAAGCTAATGCGCTTTACTTCGAGGATACGACTGTGCAACATGGCTAAGTTATATTTTTCAAAATGTTCAGCCCAAAAAAGCTATATATATATACATATATAAACACATTATATATACATTTTCAGACCCAAAAAAACAAGATTTTATTTATGTTGTTTTTGGGGCTGAAAATGATGAAAAATACTTAAAAAAAATACAAATGTTGAAAAAAAAAAGCTGATGCGCTTTACTTCGAGGATACGACTATGAAACGTGGCTAAAAATTATATTTTTCGACATTTTCAGACCCCAAAAAAAACAACATTTTATATTTATGTTGTTTTTGGGGCTGAAAATGCTGAAAAATACAACAAAAAAATATAAATGTTGAAAAAATAAGCTAATGCGCTTTACTTCGAGGATACGACTGTGCAACATGGCTAAGTTATATTTTTCAAAATGTTCAGCCCAAAAAAGCTATATATATATATAACACATTATATATACATTTTCAGACCCAAAAAAACAAGATTTTATTTGTTGTTTTTGGGGCTGAAAATGAACAAAAAACTATAAATGTTGAAAAAATAAGCTGATGCGCTTTACTTCGAGGATACGACTATTCAACATTTTCAGCCCAAAAAAGCAACACTTTATATAGGTTATATATATATACATATTTTCAGACCCAAAAAAACATTTTATATTTATGTTGGGTTTTTTTGGGGCTGAAAATGTTGAAAATTATAACTTTTAGCCATGTTTCACAGTCGTATCCTCGAAGTAAAGTGCATCAGCTTATCACTTCTGTTGCTGAACCCATCCTCCTCAGCTCCGAGGAGAAGAAGAAAGCAGATGAAGAAGTGCTGACAGCGCTACACGTGCCCCCCGACCCCCAGCAGCTGATCCCTGATCCTCAGGAGCTCACGGACCCACAGCAGTCTCCAGTAATGGCTGCACTCGGAGCTGATCTAATGACAGACATGTTAGATCTGGCTAAACGACAGACTCGCTGAGCTGGAGCTCTCCGAGATACAGGTGCTGGATAACACCACCAAATTATGTCAAAATGAAACATTGCTTGTCATTGTTTTCACTATAGTGATATAAATTGGACATATTGAAGTCAAGCTGGGTTATAAAAGAAACAAAATATGAAAGGAAACACAGTGTGTGTCCGCTACACGGGGGACAGAAACTGTCTCAGATTGCTTAGATGAGAATAGATGAGGCCATAGAGCACTTGTCACAAATAAATTATGACTGGCAAAACAAATAATGATTCAAGGTCAGCTCTGCTGCTACACTCACACACACACACACACTATGGTCGCAGCTTCTCAACACACATTAAACCAGCTTTTCCCGCTTTATTAAGAGTTCTTGATCAATTCGAACAGCTATAGTATTTTTAATCCCAGTCAGTGTCAGCCAATCACAACAGACTGAGGATCATACATCATTAATCGACGATATGACAGACGACACCCAGTTCATCATAATTAGAGTGATGATGTGGCATGAGTGATGGTTCTTAACACAGTCAACGTGAATAACTATTAAATCACTGAGGATTATTATATCATACATCCCTGACTGTGTTACGATCACTTCCTGTTTATTTCTCCTAGCTCAAGTCACACACACTCACTCACACACACAATCTCACAAACACACACACACACACACACTCTGTAGACTTCAGCTAACATTTATATTATACAAAGCACATACAAAATATAAATAAAAATGCTTAAAAACAAATTAGTAGCTAAAAGTATCATATTTCATCAAAAATATCCCTTATCTGTATTTCAACATAATCATCACTATGATGTTATTCAAATGGGAGCACACAACACTGAGGAAAAACTTTTTTCAGGTAATGTTAACCAAAAAAAATACAATATAGGCTAGCATATATGTTCTTCTAATCACACACACACACACATATATATATATATATATATATGCTAAATTAACTACTTTTATTTAAAAAAAAAGTTTTACATTACTTTTAAGTTTTTTTAAGACTAGGTCATGTCAAATATAATTATTTATAATAATAATTAATTTCACCTGAATGACATTAAGCAATATATAGGCCTATGTAATGGTAATAATTACTAGCTTTGTATGTCGATCAACAATATTTCGTGGTCAATGCTGTTGTTGTTCACAATATTTTCGTTTTTATTAATGTTTTAGTCTCTGACTCTTACTAGTCGAATTAAACATGTTATTGAATGACGTGTGCAATTTTTTACCTCATGTTTTGATCTCGGTGTGTTTTCAGCACCTTGGACAAGAGCGCGCGCCGCGAGGATTTCGCGCGCTGGGGGAAAAAGGCGCGTTTTGCGCGCGCGTCTTCTTCCGTTAAAAACAACACATGTAACGTTAATGGAACTGAAGTCAGAGCTTTATAAAGTTTAACTACTTTTAACTTGACTGTACTCTTGAAAACAGAGCCCACAGACTGAAGAAGAAAACAACAGCGACATTTACACCTGTTCATGTTCCTGTTAACCACACACTCACACACATGCGCGTGCACACACGAGCTGACAGCGGTCAGAAGAATAACATCTGATCTGATGTGATTAAAGACAAACGCGCTTTGCATGTTTAACATGTTAAAGTATAAGGTTCTTACTGTGAATACAAATAACGAAAAAGATGTTGACTTAATTGCGTCATCAGGGTCACAAACACCCTTATATAGAAATAGCCATATTTCCTCCAATATGGAAATATTACTAAATGTTGTCATTGAACAAAACCAGACACTTCAAGCGGAGGAACAGGATTAATTGCCCTGTTTCCTTTCAAATCTGATTTGTTGCGTCGTGTTGACTTTGATAATTCAGTTATACATGAACAAATAGGGAATGCATATCGCGGCCAATAAAACTTTTTGTATTCATTTATGAAGACGTCTGTGAAATGAAAACCAGTCGCAAGATCGCCTAAGTTGTAGTAATTAAAGTCGAGTACTTACATGTGAAAGTCCGCTTGTGAAAGTGCTCACACATGTCCTCTGATCAACAGAAAGAGCCACAGGAAAGCCATGACGAAAATCCCCAGCAAGCAAAATCAAGTTGCGTATTTAATGTTCCAAGTTCAGTCTGAAGTGAATCCACTCGCTCAAACACCGTTAAATTCCCTGTTCACTGCATCCTGAATGTGTGTGCCATGGATCCTCAGTTCACAGTGCTGAACACACACACACACACACACAGAGACTCCAGTGCTCGTGAAGTTGTGGCTCTGTTGGGAAGGCAGAGCAGTTTCTCCTGTGCATCTCAGTCTGAACTGATCTGAGATCAGCAGCAGTTGTTCATGTTCCGCCTCCTCCACGAACACCACCTGCTCTCCGGCCGCTTTAAAACACAGTTTGTTTGGTCAAAAAGTGAATAAAGTGCACTATGTTTTGGCATATTGTGGTTTTAGGTGTTGTAATGTAGGCTGGATGGGAGGACAGATGTTTTTTGTAGCGAATTGTCATCATTGTTATCTAACACAAAGGTGTGTGTGTGCGTGTGTGTGTGAGAGAGAGAGAGAGAGAGTGTGTGTGTGTGTGTTTGTGTGAGAGAGAGATTGAGTATATGTGTCTGAGAGAGAGAGATTTTGTCTGTGTGTGTGTGTGTGTGAGAGAGAGAGAGAGAGAGAGAGAGAGAGAGAAAGAAAGTGTAAGAGACAAGAGAGAGCGAGTGTGTGTGTGTGTGTGTCAGAGAGAGAGATAGAGAGAGTGTGTGTGTGTGTGTGTGTGTGTGTGAGAGAGAGAGAGTGTGTGTGCATATGACCGAGTGTGTGTGTGTGTGTGTGTGTGTGTGTGTGCGCATGCGCACATACAACTAAACACACACACACTCTCTCACACAAACACACTTATATATATATATATATATATACTGTATATAATATATACAGTGTATATATATATATACAAACGTATATTATATAAACACTTACATAAACACAAACTTTTGTTATGCAATTAATCACGATTAATCAGTTTGACAGCACTAATTCTGAAGTCAGGATTTGAGAGTTAATGCTGAAATGTGTGTGTGCATGGCTTTTATAATACCATATGTAGAGTGAGAAAAGGGTGATTCCTATTGGACAGAAATGCCTTCTGTATTAACTTACAAAATGTACCCAGTGTAAGATGTCTCAGTACATAAATGTGAAGTTTGTTCAACTGAGTGTGTGAATGATGTGGAATATGAGTGTGTATCTCCATCTATTGGTCAGACGAAGCCTTGCAGGACAGACTATATGGTTGTGTTTCAAACATCTAGTGAGTGATCTTAATTATGCATGTTGTTTATTACATACATCAGTGTGAGAAATGCACCATTACTTTATTTTAAATAATTACTGCAAGAAAACTGCATTTAAATACAATACTGTAAGCCTAACTTTCAACAACAACAGAGATCATTTTTGTATTATTATCTGCCGTCAAAACTCCACAGTGGGTTCATTTTAGACAAGAACATACATGATGAATACAAAAATGATGGGTTAAACTTTATTTTAAGGTGGCTGTAAGTACTGAATTACAGTTTTTCTGAATAACTGCGTTGCCTTGGCTCGAAATGCAAATGGAGGGCAGCAAGTTAATCTTAGTAAAGTAACTTTTATCAGTGCTATCGTTATTCTGTATGTTGTACGACATCACTAGCGTAAGGCAAAGTTTACATTGTAGGCTATAGACCATTTCAAAAGATGTAAACAACACTGGCCCAGAAGCACTTCCTGTTTCAGTTTGTAACCGTTTTCTTTATTTCACATGTAAAGAAAACATCTTAAAGATGTTTGTTTAAATTTTTGATTCAGTTTTAAATGTTCTGTTGGTTCTATTTTATCCCAGCTTTTATGTAGTGTTAAAAAACTGAAACAGGAAGTGCTTCTGGACCAGTGTTGTTTACATCTTGTGAAATGGTCTATATCATTTTCATACTGAAGTGTAGATAATACAATAATACGTCTTAAATGAATAAAGGCAACCTGTAACCCGTGGTTTTACTACATGTAACTGGGAGTACATCGATCTAGTACGTGTTCACGGGTGGTGGGACAGTCAATAGTTTGACTGCCGTTCCAGTGCACTTCCACGGGTAGCCGGTTGGAAAAACACGGGTTACAGGTTGCTTTGGAACGCAGCTTTGTGCCTCAACAGTCTTACATCAAACTGCGACTTTCTTTACTTTAAAATGTATCTTTTAAATTGACAAACATCATATGTGTGATTTCAGGGCACAATTCAAACGAGATCAAAATATTTGTTGTCTCTCGCCATTGACTTTTTCCAAATAAGGTCCCATGGTGGTCGACCGGAAGGGGAGGGACTGGAGTCACGTGCCGATTTTGGCGGGGTCTAAGCCGGTCGGCCATGATAGAGACGCTATCGGTTACCAACGGCGACGCGACTAAACATTCAAGAGCTCTTAAATTTTCGCGCATTTATTATTTTGGCAGGACAGAGACGGATCTACGAATACGAGAAAAAAAAGGAAGAAAGTAAAGCAATGCTAAAAGATAAGGCGAAAGAAAAGGGACCTTACAGGAACAAACTCACACAAAGTGCAAAACAGCTGCACTTGGAGAAGCAGCATCAATATATTTGTTCTTTTGTACTAATAACAGTATTATTAATTTATCATTATTATGTTGTCCATGCAACTTATGTTGTCCAAATATATATCTAGCCTATATATTTCAGTTCTCAATAAATATTGTTAAGCTATATCAAGTTGTTTCAAACATTTATTTCAATGAAAAAAAAGTAATGAACAAGACACTAAAACAACACTTTTGCATGTTCGTTAAGGCACAGCAAACAGTGAAAATCGTATAATAAAGGCTAAAGCAATCCAAGCAAATAAAGCAAACCAGCAATCCGGCGTCTCCTCGTCAGGTCAGAGACTCTCCCTGATGCTGTGTCCATTTCGGTAACCTAAAAAAACTGTATTCCATTGTTCATGTTTTCCATTATATCGTATGAGTTACTAGAACAGTTTTTAACGCAGCAGTGACTTCCAGGCATGGTAAAACAGTGCGAAATTTCGAGAACCTCCTCCCGAGTTAACAACACACGTAAACAAACATGTTTTGCCGTGGGAATCCTACCAACATGGCGGAAAGGGGAGGGGCTCTGTGCAATGACGTACCTCATCTTGAGTTGCAGACATACTTTGACTTTACAAAGTTTAGAAACATTACTCGTTACACAAACAGTCACTTTAGTTGTAACTCACCTTTGACGAAGTGAACACACGGGCATTTCCCCATTCGGCTCTTACCGACCGCAGACGTAGGTTTGCAAGCCGTTTTCCCGGAGTTTTTCGGTCAATTTCTAGCATTTCCCCCCTTATGAACACAACTTTTGGTACACGATAAAAACTCCTCGTGGTTTGATCGATTTAAAGCTACACTGTGTAACTTCTTTAGTTTATTCTTAGCTAAAAACACTTGTTCTTTTTAATATATGTGTTCATTGATGTATTTACTTCGTTCAAGTATTAACGTATTCTCGTGAGTGTATAATATGCCAATGAAAATACGAGTAATGGGTTCTAATGTCGGTCGCCGCCATGTTGCCCCTCCATCTTGAAAGTACATTAGCCAAAGAGGGACATACCCGTTAATTCAAGCTTCGCCTTTCGCGTGGCACCGTGTCGAATGTGAAGAGGGGGGTTGCTTGAGAGCCTGATACCGTATTTTCCACACTATAAGGCGCACTTAAAAGCCTTTAATCTTCTCAAAAAACGGCAGTTCGCTTTATAATCGGAGCGCTTTATGGATCAATTAGTTTTCGCCCACGAACTCGCGCTCGAGTCTATCTTATGCCCGCTTCGTCACACGGACATAGACTGGTTCAACCTCGTGTAAATCAGGTTATGTGTGTCTCCCGCTCACTAACAGACACACGAAAAGGCACACTGCCCCCGGTGCTACTCGCGCGTGTTCTGCTATACATGTTTATTTTATATTTAAAGCCATATTCTATTTAAAATGTAGGATTTTATACAATTACGTTTTGCTTTCACTAAATGTCTCTTTGCGCCACCTGGTGGTCATTTCGCTACCGTCTTTGTGAAGCGCAAACACAGACCGACCTTGTTACCATTGTAGAATCAGGAACTGGAGTTCAGAGTTCATTTCTGGTATGAAATGAGCAACAAAAAGCCAAAAGCCTTTAATCACTTGACAAACAAATAATTTTTCATGATTTTATTTTTTAACTGTATTGGTTAAAGATGTATTAATAATTACAGCATTGTTTAGTAATTGTTGCGCAATCATCAGACTTATTAATATTATCCTTTATTATTCAAGTAGTAATTATCATAGTTAAATTATTACTAACAATTCAGAACTATTAAGTGCATTAAAAAAAAAAAAATCAAACACGAGGCGTTTACAAGGAAAAGCTACATAACTCGTGTTTCCAATGTGCCTTATTTTATAATCCGAATGCAATAGGCAAAGACAAAAGGCAAACTACAGAGCCAGACATTAGACATAAATAAATCCAGACAGTGTCAACATTCAAATGAGCTCTGCGGTCGTACTCCGAGGTGAGGAACAGAGAAATATGGGACATTGTCAGCCTATAAAGGAATATTTCAGGTTAAATACAACTTAAGCTATAAAAGCAGAAATATTAAGGATGTACAACACAGATTATTCAGTAAAAACGTTATTTAACTTGTGTATAGTTCGATAAATCATCTGAGACTAAAATTAGGTTAAAATAATAAAATCTGGGACAGCGAGCCCCACAAAGAGCTCAAGTTGTATCCCTGTAATATTCCTTTAACTACAAGTGACGTGTAACATACAATAATACGTGTCATGTCCAATCAGAGAGTGCACATAAAGGAATCCTCAGTGTCTCCAAACCCGATCAGTCCTTCAACGATTCTTAGCAGCAACATGTTCAAGAATTTATGAGAACCAATTCCATCCGAAGTGAGAACACAAACCTAACTTAGTTACAAAGGGAAAACGAGCACTGTGATGTTCAGCCCTTGTCTCTGTGAAGTTAAATACGGTCTAATATTATCATAAAGTCACTGGATGCTACATGGGTCAGACGTACGCCCTTGACTCGTGGTTTATGCCATTGTGCGCTGAAAAGATGGAGCATTTGTGAACTCTTCTTAATGAAGGACGACTCCACCGATGGCTGTTAGGAATGACTACATGGTTTAGAGGTCGCGACTCGCCCGAGGAAAGGCTAGGTCTCTGGGTTGGGAGTAGCGAGAAGAGGAACGTTATCCCTCCTCCGTCGCACCAGCGGAGGACGCCGGTACTGCTCTCCGTCCACCAGCGTCTGCGGAAGGGGTTTGCGTTTGCTCTCCGGGAGAAGCAGGATTGAGAGAACCGCGAGCAGGGCCAGGGAAGAGTAGACCACATGGTGCAGAAAGTAGCCGTAGTGATTACGCAGATCCATGAGAGGAGAACTGAGGCGACCCACGCATCCCAGCGCCATGACGGCTCCCACTCCACTTCCTCTGCGGACACAACCGTGGAACGTCAAAATCATCACATTCACAGTTGCTATGAAATCTTTTGTCTAAATGGAAATGTCGCCCAACAAGTGGTCAACTTCGGTTGAAGAAAAGTAGAAGCACGTTTTGTTTCTGAGGGAACTTTTGCCATTGGCTTGCTCTAGTACTGATGCTGCCGTCATGCGCAATTGGAATTATATCGGAAATACGAGTTTCCTAGTCAGAAATTGGACGAGTCGTGTATATGCATCAGTTAATAAGATATCTCAGAGTGGCTAAATTGTATTTGTTTTGTTTTGTTTTGAATATGTATCAAATGTTTTTTTTTCTTTTACACGTGTATGTATTTGATAGAGCCAGACCGATATATCGGCAGACCGATATTATCGGCCGATATTAGGCATTTTACAAACTATCGGTATCGGCAGTTATAATGGCTGATAAATTAATATTCCAAAAATAAAATAAAAACGCACGAAACACGCTTGAACCATGTCATGAGTGTTGGAGTTGTATAGTTTGTCCACCAGAGGGCGCTCTACACCGTCCCTGTTGGCAACACTCGTTGAGTTGGGCACGATACATACATTGCTTGAACATCCCCATCAGTTCTCTTAACTCAAATAAGCAGGACAAAATTTGTGACTATCATGTCCAGTTTAAAAAAATAATTAAATAAATAAATAAAATATCGGCCGATATATCGGATTTTAAAACCCAAAAATATTTGTATCGGTATCGGCCTTAAATCCTTTATCGGTCGGGCTCTAGTATTTGACAGCAAAAACAGCATTTGGCTGAAATTTCAGAATGTAGATGTAGCCAATACAATAGTGCGGTTATGTTTATATGGTTGTGAATGAACGCAACGCTATATTTGATAAAAAATGCATTGGATATTACTAAATATCTTCAATACATTTAGGCTTTAAAGGAGTAGTTCACTTTAAAAAAAAACATTTGCTGATAATTTACTCACCCCCATGTCATCCAAGATGTCCATGTCTTTCTTTCTTCAGTCGAAAAGAAATTAAAAATTCCAGGATTTTCTCCATATAATGGACTTCAATGGGGTCCAAACGGTTCAAGGTCCAAATGAGAGTTTCAGTGCAAACTGTTCAAAGGGCTTTAAACGATTCCAGACGATGAATAAGGGTCTTATCTAGCGAAACGATCACTCATTTAATAAATAAATAACAAAGTTTAAGTTTTATACGCTCAAATGGTCGCCTTGCTCTGTTCTGTGATGCCCGTTCGTGACTCTCCTGTTCAAACTCGTTTATCAAAACAAACAAATCTTTTCCGAGTCAATTTGTTCATTTCGTTCGTTGAATGAACCAAATGACTCGGAAAAAGATTCGTTCATTTTGATAAACGAGTGTAAAACCTTAATTTCTTTTTTGACTGAAGAGATCTTGGATGACATGGGGGTGAGTAAATTATCAGCAAAAGTTTTTTTTTGTTTTTTTTAAAGTGAACTACTCCTTTAATAAGATTTCCCCAAGACATAGACAAATGATTCCTATTCATTCTGACAGTGACAACAAAGTACTTGAACTCTATAAACTCATAATAGTGAAGAAGGACATTTCAACAGCATGAGTTCATCATAATACTGAGCAGATCTCAATACAATTAAACATTAAAATATTGATAATAGCATTACAGACATATATTTATGCATTTGGCCAATGCTTTTTTTATGATTTTATTCATACATTTCCCATGACCTTGCTTTAAAACTAATAAGTGAACAACTGGTGCAAATCTTCCCTCAGGAGAGACACTCTTGGCGGGAAGCCAGAACAACACGGTACAGATGCATAAATTACATCCCCAGCCGGCTCTCTGGTGCCCGAGTGCGAGCGTGCCATTTCATTGTCCACACATTACCTGCATTCTGCTGTTTCAGGAGCTCAAATAAGCGAGGTGTTCTCATGGTGTGCTGGTAACCAGCCCTGCGGGACCGGCGTGTTTACCTGATGACGGTGGGCATGACTTCAGCGGTGAACAGAATGGAGAGGGAAGCGGCCGCCTGGGACGAGAACAGGCCCATGATGGAGAACACGGTCATGGCCGACTCGCTCAGATCTGCAGGGACATTCATCTAAACGTCAAACATTGAGACCCCAAATACCTCATTTCCAGATCATTCTGTGTGCAAATCTCACAAAACATATCCAGATCATATTTCACTCACAAAATATAGAAATATTCCATAAAAGACTGTTTTGCATTGTGATATTTTCAACAATTACATAACAATAAAGCAGTTTCCACATTAAGAAAATGTGTAAGAACAGAATAACTAATTAGACTATTAAGAAACAAATATATATATAAAAGTATGTGTATATATATATATATATATATATATATATATATATATTATTTTTAATGTATTAAATATATATATTAAATATATATATATATATATTGTTTTTATTTATTTATATACATATTTTTTATAAAAGTATATATATATATATATATATATATATATATATATACACACACACATACATATATTATTTTTAGTTTATTAAATATATGTATATTAAATATATATATATATATATATATTGTTTTTATTTAATTATATATATATATATATATATTTTATTCACAGTGTCCAGACAGGATGATTTTATTAATGCATACAGAAATGAATGAGATTTATTTATTTACAGTATTTGAAGTGATGAGATTTTCAGGGACAATGTGCTCAGTTTACATTTTTCTGTATAATAAAAAATAAATATTCTAAATAAAAAATTGAAATGAAATTTCACCCAAGAATACCAAGTAAGATCCTGTCGTTAGCATGTGTGTATGGTGTCAGGAAAGCGACCCGTGGACACTTACAGTCCATGAGTCCGAGCAGGATGAGGGAAGCCAGTCCGGTCAAGGTCATGGCTAAAAGAAGAATTCCTCGACGACCAAACCGGTCCACGGTTGGCCAGAGCAGCAGCCAGGCTCCGCCCCCGGCACACACAGACAGCAGGTACGTCCAATAGAAACTGGGGGTGATTCCTCTGACGTCACCTCTGAAGGAGCTGTAGCAGTGACTGATGCCATGAGAGATGAACCTGGACACAAAATAAGGCAGCAAAACTTTTCTCAACATTAATAACAGAATGATTTCTGAAGGAACATGTGACACTGAAGACTGGAGAAATGATGCTGAAATGAAAATTCACAAACTTTTGGTTTGGAAATTCACAAACAAAAGTGATTTTGGTAACACTATACAATAAGGTTCATTAGTTAACATTAGTAAATGCATTAACTAACATAAACTAACGATGAGCAATGCATTAGTTACAGTGTTTATTAATCTTTGTTAACGTTAGTTAATACAAATACAGCTGTTCATTGTGTGTTCATGTTAGTTCACAGTCCATTAACTAATGTTAACTAATACAACCTTTGATTTTAATAACGTATTAGTAAATGTTGGAATTAATATTAACTAAGATTAATAAATGCTGAAGAAGTATTGGGAGGATCCGAATGGGAAAATGCCTGTGTGTGTGTGTGTGTGTGCAGTGATCACTTCGTCAAATGTGAGTTAATACATTATTTATGTGGCTTATAATTACATTATTCAGCTGTTTAAATACAGTGATGTAAATAAGTTTGGACACCCATGCTAAAGTTGCCTAAAAAGAGGAATAAATATTGGATATTGATCTTAATGCCTTAAATAATCATTAAAATTGCACTGTAATGTCACTCTTTACATTGTCGTGGTCTCGGCGCTGGCTCGGCAGAACTGCGGATCGTACACACAAGTCTTGTACAGGACCATATAGGCATCTAAAGATTTATAAGCCCTCAGTTTCTCTTTATGATCGGTTTCTCCATAAGGTAGGTGTAGAAGTCAGGCCACTCAACCGAGGTAACATAACGTTAATCCTGTCAGATCGTCCATGCATTGTGTCGCCTTGCTTTTGGCTTGCTTTGAGCTTGCTCAGTTGGGGTTATTTATTTAGTGTTTAGCAATGTTGTTGATCTGTGTTGTGCTACTTACATGTTATCACTGTGAAGCTGCTTTGATACAATCTGTATTGTGAAAAGCGCTATATAAATAAATGTGACTTGACTTGACTTGACTTGAGTGAGCGTGTAGGCGGCAACGGGTCGGCCAATCTGGTTCTGTCCGTTAAAAATAACTTTTAGAAATAACAATCGCGGTCCTGGACACTGAGTGACCTTACACATTAAGATAATATCGGATTTTCTCCAGTCATTGTTAAAAAACAAGCTAACAATCCTTGCTAACTAGCGTTAGTGAAGCGGCCAGAGGGATCGTTCTGCCTCCACCTAAGCTCCGCCCACAAATAAACGTCACCATGTTTACCAACTGAAAAGGGGTCTATACACCTGTGGCAATGTGTCTGAAACACCTAAGGGTGTGCACCGATACGCTAAATGTTTGTTCTTTTCACTTTTGAAACATTAGGCAAGTCAAAACAGTAGGAGTCACTTACGATGTGAAGCCCAGCACACACAGGTTTTTCCAGATGTTTCTGCTGTGCAGCAGCTCTGGGAAGGACAGATGAGGACGTCCAGGAGAAGAGGACGACTCTGTGTCCATCTCTGCGTCACACACAATAACACACTCTCGTTATGCATTCTAGTACTACTGTACTATCCAGCAGAAACTGATGAACAAATGAACACGTCCCACCCGTGAAACTGTCGTCGTCTCTCTGCCGCTCGCTCCGTTCGCTGAAGGAATTCATGTCTCCCGTCCTCTCGGAAAGCAGAAGCCAGCGAGGCGATTCGGGGAACACTCCCGGGATCCTGAAGACACACAAACTGATCTTTAAAAAGAGTGATGACAGCATTTGCTCTACAAACGGCACAGGGACACTCATCGTCATTACTAACGAGCGCTAATGCGCTCACAGCTTTGATGCTTCACAGGGAATTTTAGATCAATATTTCTGATGGCGCAGTCGCTTTGCATTTAGGCTGATGAAGTGTTGAAAAGCTTTACTTCCGGTTTGAGTGTGTCGATGCCGAGGCAGTTTAATAACTGTCACCGTCCCGATACCTGGACGCCTAACTTTACTTCACTATATTTCTATTAAATCCTAATCTAATTATGACAAATTATATATCATTGGAAAGGTCTAAGACTTCTAAATAGATATTCTACCCCTGTTTTGTGTTAAAAAATTATGTAGGAAGAGTAATTGATGAATTTATGACAAGAGTGCACCTCAAAAAATCTGCATCATAACAGGAGTTTTGACCTTTGTCACAAAAAGTCGATGCATCCACTTTTAATCATTGAAACTTCTGTTTTTATGCTAAAAGTTCATAATAAAACATATAATCTAGCATTTTTCAATAAAAAAAAATATATAGTATAATATTATCCTCTAAAAATGATAATATTTATATTTATTATCCTCTAAAATATTTTATCACCTTTTTTTATTATATTACATATTTTAGAAGTTATCATAAATTAGGTATCATTTGAAAGCTTATAAACTCAGAATTCATCCTGTGAAAACTGTTTTATAATTGAACGTTGCGTTACCATAGAAACGGTACTTATTTTATCAGGCTCCTCCCCTTTTTGGGCATCATTATATTTCATAATTTATGATCAAAACCTTTTCTAATCTTGACAAAACTGATATTGTCAGAAAGGTCTGAGTCTCAAGGTTCCACATTTTGTGACAGAATTGATATTTGGACAGAAATGTATTAATTTGTTAAGGCAGAATGTGTACAATTAAATTCAATGGAATTCAATGGCACCCGGTGGCTATTTTTGGTACTACGCCTAAATAAAATCTAATGGGAACTTCATTTCAAATTTGGAACATAACTTGATAAGATTTATGGCTTTGATTTTATAGAAATTTTAGAGTAAAAAATATTTTGTGAAATATATATTTTATATAAAATAAAAAATATATAGTACAGTATATTTGATTGACTGTAAATTTAAACTTCCATAACTTTTTCATACTTTCATTTTTTGAAGTGTTTTCACTTCAGCAATATTCTGCTGAGTGTTTTCTTTAAAACAAGACCAAACTTGAGTATATATTCCAAAGCATTCTTAAATTACAACCATTTAAGTTAGAATAGTGCATTTTAACCCCCATTCTCAAACAGCTAAGGGGTTAATAACACAAGAGATGTTCTCCACCTGCAGGACCTGTTTGTGTTTCAATACATGTCAAATACTGTATGTTTTTCATATTGCAGCTCACAGAACTTGTTTCAGGGATCGCAGATGACCCGAGTAAACTTCAGCTTTGGGTTTCTTTTAGTGAACATAAACAGATGAGAAATAAAACGTATGTGTAACGGTATAGCGGATCTGTGCAGCTCTTAAAGTGACAGCAGCCTAATAAACCCGCTGACGTCTCTATAATAACATTACTCAAACAACAAGACTAAGGAAAATCACTCACTGCGTTTGACTGAATAACTTTGATAAGGATTAATCTGTTGATTTATTCAGTGAAGACTATGCAGTGCTATTTTACTTTTTAAATCTTTAATTTTCACTGGTATCTGAAATGGTCAACGTCCATTGGTAGGTGTGGAAAAATACAGTGTTTATATATATATATATATGAAAAGTTCAGATGCAAAAGCGTCTAAATGCCATTTGAAATTTTCTTCTTTAATGATGATTTTTATCAAGCTTGTATATTTACAACAATTCATAGGTAATCTTCATTGCAATTAAAGTGAAATTACTGAACTTAAATATACAAGCTTGATCAAAATTATCATTGTAGAAGAAAATTTCAAATGGCATTTAGAGGCTTTTGCATCTGAACTCTTCATATACACAGTCCTTCCTTTTATGACTATCTTTAGGTCCTTTTTAAACCAGTGTTAAGGTTTTGTTGAAATTGCGAGAGTGACGTTGAAGTATAAGTAAGAATAGGTATGAAACTATAAACAAATCATGTTTTGGCATCATTTCCTGGTAAAATGTTTTACGAATCATCTAGTGGTCTTAAATGACCTTAATAGATCTCATGTTATGTCATCACAGTTATCAGCTTTCTCATCAGTGCAGCTCTAATAGTGACAAAGACACAAACCAAAACCACATGATACAAGCTGAACTGTGTGATATCTGACCCTTGGCTAAAGCATAACTCTTATAAAAGCCGATCAGGTGGTATTCCTCGTGGACTAACCCGTAGCTCAGGAACAACGCCAGCGGAGCCGCTCCGGTTCCCAACAGGCCCCTCCAGGAGCCACAGCCGAGGGCCACAGCCAGCAGCAGGAGCTCGCCCGCAAACGTGGTCAGACCGGCCATCATGGTGGCCAGCAGCCGCAGGGACGGGTCACAGAGCTCCAGACCTGCAACACAACGCTTTAAAGGTCACGACTAACAGAATGCATTCAAGCGTTTC
Organism: Pimephales promelas; assembly: GCF_016745375.1. The sequence continues at coordinate 192,830 of NW_024121766.1, forward strand.
GTATTCGGTTCTGTGTGGAAGCTTGTTTCCAACCACTGAATAAATAAAAAAATTATAATTGTGACTTTTTATCTTGTAATTTCGAGATATGAAGTCAGATTTGTGAGAAATAAAGTCGCAATTCTGAGAAATAAAGTCGCAATTGCGAGAAAAAAAAGACAGAATTGCAATTCTGACTTTATAACACACAATTGCAACTTTACATCAATCAATTCTGACTTTATATCTCGCAATTCTGACTTTATGTCGCAATTCTGACTTTATATCTCGCAATTCTGACTTTATGTCACAATTCTGACTTTATATCTCGCAATTCTGACTTTATGTCGCAATTCTGACTTTATATCTCGCAATTCTGACTTTATGTCGCAATTCTGACTTTATATCTCACAATTCTGACTTTATATCTCACAATTCTGACTTTATATCTCACAATTCTGACTTTATATCTCGCAATTCTGACTTTATATCTTGCAATTCTGACTTTATATCTCGCAATTCAGAATTTAGATCTCGCAATTCTGACTTTATATCTCGCAATTCTGACTTTATATCTCGCAATTCTGAATTTATATCTCGCAATTCTGACTTTATATCTCGCAATTCTGACTTTATATCTTGCAATTCTGAGAAATAAAAGTCAGAATTATTATTGTGATGGTGCCCTGGTGCTGTTTTTTCCGAAATTTTCCGAAGTTGTCTGAAGTTTTATTTTTTACTACATTGGAATTGTACAAAACTTGGTGTTGGCACTTGATATGTGAACACAAAAAAAAACATGGACATGATTTGAAAAGGTTAAATGGTCCTGAAAAAAATTCTCACTTTGTGTTGTTCGTGGTCAAAAATGAACGCATTGGAAATTCATTTCATCTAGTGGAAATGTTTGGTACTGCGCCCAAACGAAATCATTTCAGCCTCAAATTTGGAACACAACTTGTTCAGATTTATAGGTTTGATTTTCTCAGGGTAAAACATGCTTTGGAAAACATACATTTTACATCAAATATAAAAAAAAATGTATTTTAGGCATTTTTCATAATAATAAACACATTTTTTTTTCTCACATTTTTAACTTCATCTTCCAAAAAAAAAAAACAAAGTTCAGTGTGTGCTCGAGGCTTTCAAGATTTTACAACAGTTTGAGTTAGAAATTTCATTTTCAGGTCAACATGTTCAAAAAGTAGTTAACAGGTAATGAATGGATTATAACTACTCCAAAAATATAATTCAGTACCATAAAATCCCATAAAAATTCAAAATATTAACTGCACTAAAATACATGACGTTAATTTCTTTGAAATCAAATTCAAACATTTTGGCCATTTTTGACCGCCACGTGTGTTTAGATATAGATATTTGTTTTTGTTTTTTTTGCAGTGTAATGTCAGAGAGGACTCACGCGTGACGTAGAGCGTGAGGTAGACGCCAGCGCTCGCAGCAGCGAGACAGAACCGCATGGAGATGAAGACCGGCGGCGAGGGCGACACACACACCAGCACACCGAACACCACCGCCAGGGTCAGAGACACCAGCAGGGACTTATGCCGGCCCAGCCTGAGCACAAAACAGCACAAATCAACAACCAGCACAGAAATAACAGCAAAAACTAGGCGTGTAATGATACCTCATGTCACGATTCGATATTATTGCGGTATGATATGAAAGGTTAACTACGGTTGATTAAAATGCTAATTTTGATATTATATTGTGTGTGTAAATGAATATATTGGACTTGGTGCTGAAACTAAAACAACAGACAATACAGACCCCAGAATAACAATATTGAATTATTGTATATATTAATGAATATGCTTGATCTCTGTCACTGACTAGATATATTAATAATAATGTTGCCCACTTTTACTGGTAACATCAGATATTTTGCATTATCAGGAGGCATAAATATTCCCACATTGCATTATTATACATTAGGGGTGTAACAATATATGTATCGCAATACAAAAATGCAGCAATATGTATCGTGGATAGACCCCCCAAAATAAAAATTACTGTGTGAGGAAAAAATTCCACCAATCAAACTTATTGTTGCATTTTTATATTTCGCTATATTGTGACCGGCCTATCAAACCCTGAACAGACGTTCCTCACCGGTCAGACGCGTGACCCACACCCAGACAGCCCGTGAGCGTTCCCAGAATGAAGCACACCTCCTCTACTGGAACCAGCCAGTACTGCAAACACACCAGATCCCACTGGAAACAACAGGAAGTCAGGCCAGAGCAGACAGGAAGTCAGTTGTAGCAGTAGCAGGGACATGCAAACAGTTTCCAAATTAAAAAGACTTCCTGTTTGTAAGAAAACGATAACACTGTGATCTCCAAATGTTTTCTTCTGCGCTGAAGCGGAAAACGTCACCGGGCTTCACGTTCGATATTCAATTTCAATTCACGTTTCTTTCGTATTGCGCTTTTCACAACACACATCGTTTCAGAGCAGCTTTATGGAAAGCGCATGTGATCTGTTATCAGAGGTTATGCATTTTAGAAATGTACATAAATCACAGTTAGCTCAACAAGTCAATATTTCACGCATTTAAACAATGTACGAGGAGCTCATTGAAGTAATGAATACTTGTGATGATAATAATGTAAATATAACAAGTGAATTCCCCAAATTCAGGAAGTAAACAGCTCAAGTCATGTGACCAAACCAGCTCCATGATGATGTCACCACCACATAAGATATGCTGAACAACGTGACCAAACCCGTTCTTCAGCACACATGACTCACACACACACACACTAAACACAAAAGTCTCTTTAAAATGAACTATCTTTAGATTGCTCCCGGTTTTGCATCCTTGATTAAATCAAAATCCACAAACTCGAAACACCTGACTGGGAGTAATCATGTTTATGAGTCTATATATAAACCAGCACCTGCTGTTTATCTGATTGAACACACACACATAGGAATCTGAAGAACGCATCCGTCAACCTTTCACTGGACATGAGTGTGACAGACATAAACACACACATCCCTGTTCATCTGTGAGAGTCACTGCGTGTTCAGATTATATGTGAATATGATTTCATTTTGTGAATTAAAAAGAGCAGCGTCAGAGAATGTCTAATTGAAGAGAATATGCTTTATTCACGGCAGCGCCATCTTTGATTTTTAATGAGAATGAAAGCGAGGCTGTGAGGGATAGACTTGCATCTCTTCAATGGGCTGTACTGTTATTTAATGTGTTTTCGGATTGTTCTGCTCATGAAACACTGGAAAAATATCTTTCCAAGAAATGTCAGTTGACAAAAAACTCCCGACAATGTAAACTGTGGAAAATTGTAAGTAATCTAGCCGCTTTTTTCATCTTTTTACAGCGGATGCCATTGGAAACACGGTAAGTCTATCCCTCACAGCCTCACTTTCATACCTGTCATGGCGCTGCTCTGAATAAGGTCTATTGGCACTGGCTGGTTACTTCCGGGTTGTGGACTGGCTGCAGTAACAGTCTCTGTCCATGCGGGGGCGCTCGCGGTCGAGTGCAGAATGAATGGGAGTCAATGGGGAAGAAATCCCCTTTTCTCAGGATGTAATTTTTTGTCAAGTAATTTGAAAGTTGCATTCAAAAGGGAGGGCTAAGATAATACACTCAGCTGAAAATTGCATTTTTAAGTTCACTTATCTGTTCTAAAAATCCGTTCAAAACTGTGATGACGTCACACAATAGCAGAATGCTAGCGTCTTCCGGACAACAACGGCCTAACCTGCAAGAAATCAAAAGGACATAAGTACTCGTTCATTCCACTTTTGGCCTATAATCTATATTGAACTTGCGGAATCAACAATAAAATCGATGTTGATTTAACGACGAGCAGGTGAAAGAGACACATTTAGCCGTTTAGCCCCATAGACTCCCATTCATTCTGCTCTCGCTCATGATCACCCCCAGTGGAATTATAATGGAACTGCAACCAAGATGATCCACAACGGGGCTAATAGGCTCTCCGTTAGACGGGCTCTGGCAGCGTGAACGTTTTTCTGAACATCTTGATTCTGAACTAGTTGAGAGTGTGACCTCTGACCTCTGTGACGATGTTATTGGCCAGTCCTTCGGTGACGTTGTAGTCGTAACCGGCGTCACAGTCCCTCAGACCCGACGGCGTCCCGTTGACGAACACGAACTGCTTGCACTGAGCCAGACCTCCGTCTCCCTTCTCCGCGCGCATGGAGGCGTTGGCCGCCTGAGGAACGGGAGACGGTCCCGGGAGACGGCAGCGGAAGGGCGAGGACAGGGTCAGGAGCGGGTCACATGACAGGAGGAACGCCAGGAACAGGTTGGGAAGAATGGAGAGAGCGATGAGGAGCCGCTGCTTCCTCCGGCCCAGAGCCAGAATCATGACCTCTCCGGTGGGGGGGAGGGGGAGGGGCAGGGAGGAGGGGGGGGAGGACGGGAGCGAGGGAGGTGGGGGGGGACATGGGGTCGGGGAGCCCAGCGGGGGGGAGGGTGATGTCATCGTTCAGATGGAGAGGCCGGCTTGTTACTGACGCGGTCGCAGGGTGAAGAGAGAGAGAGAGAGAGAGAGAGAGAGAGAAAGAGAGAGAGAGAGAAAGATAGACGTTTGTCTGTGTCTCTCACTCTCTCTCTTCCTCTGCTCGCCCCCTGAGAACGAACGATGAGAAATAACCTGCGGAAGAAAAGGGAACATGACATCATATGACTGATAGATAGATAGAGAGATAGAGATTGATAGAAGATAGATGGATAGATAGATAGATAGATAGATAGATAGATAGATAGATAGATAGATAGATAGATAGATAGATAGATAGATAGATAGATAGATAGATAGATAGATAGAGATTGATAGATGATAGATGGATACATAGATAGATAGATAGATAGAGATTGATAGATGATAGATGGATACATAGATAGATAGATAGATGGATAGATGGATAGATAGATAGATAGATAGATAGATAGATAGATAGATAGATAGATAGATAGATAGATAGATAGATAGATAGATAGATAGATAGATAGATAGATAGATAGATAGAGAGATAGAGAGATAGATAGAGATTGATAGAAGATAGATGGATAGATAGATAGATAGATAGATAGATAGATAGATAGATAGATAGATAGATAGATAGATAGATAGATAGATAGATAGATAGATAGATAGATAGAGATTGATAGATGATAGATGGATACATAGATAGATAGATAGATAGAGATTGATAGATGATAGATGGATACATAGATAGATAGATAGATGGATAGATGGATAGATAGATAGATAGATAGATAGATAGATAGATAGATAGATAGATAGATAGATAGATAGATAGATAGATAGATAGATAGATAGAGAGATAGAGAGATAGATAGAGATTGATAGAAGATAGATGGATAGATAGATAGATAGATAGATAGATAGATAGATAGATAGATAGATAGATAGATAGATAGATAGATAGATAGATAGATAGATAGATAGAGATTGATAGATGATAGATGGATACATAGATAGATAGATAGATAGATAGAGATTGATAGATGATAGATGGATACATAGATAGATAGATAGATGGATAGATGGATAGATAGATAGATAGATAGATAGATAGATAGATAGATAGATAGATAGATAGATCGAACAACAGATAGATAGATAGATAGATAGATAGATAGATAGATAGATAGATAGATAGATAGATAGATAGATAGATAGATAGATAGATCGAACAACAGATAGATAGATAGATAGATAGATAGATAGATAGATAGATAGATAGATAGATAGATAGATAGATAGATAGATAGATAGATAGGTCGAACAACAGATAGATAGATAGATAGATAGATAGATAGATAGATAGATAGATAGATAGATAGATAGATAGATAGATAGATAGATAGATAGATAGATAGATATCAAATTCAAATGAAAGTATGACTTGAAGGTGACATTAAAGAATAAAATAAAATACAACAGATGAAAGTTAAAGAATTAACAAAATTAAAGAATTACCAGATGAAAGAGGAAAAAATGAGTGAAATGAAAGAACGAACAGAAGAATAAAATGAAAGAACTGGAGGAATGTGAGTGTTATGTAAGAGGAATTAGAGAGAAAAACTGCAACAGTGAAACCATAAAACATAAACCCGAATATGATCATGCACATGAGCAGCGCTTTTAAACGTCATTCATAAGTCCTGATATGAAAATGAGTTTATAAACCATAACAAATCCTCACCTGCGACTGCTGACGTCTCCAGATGAGACACAGATGCGACACTGATCACATCAGGTGATTTACAGGAGGACTCCAGCTCTCTCTCTCTCTCACACACACACACACACACACACACTGATGATGATGATGATGTTCTGATGTGTTCTGGACCCGTTCGGCCCGTTCAGTCCGGCGTAATAAACGTCTCTCTCTCTCCACACACACAAACAAAAGCGCCTCGCTTCACTTCTGCTGATCTGACGCGTTCTGTCCGCCGCACGCGACGCCAAACAAACGCGTTAAATGGAGGTAAATAAAGCGTGAATTCCGCTGTCACGGAGATGATGACGGCCATGGACGGAAACAGATCCCGGCACCGAGACGCGCACAGGGCGGAAAAACCGGCTCGACTGGCGGCCAGTGTCGGAAAACATCGGGAACATTCGGGCAGCTTCGGAAACATTGAACTAGACGCAGTTGCAGGACAGCCGTACAACCGCCTGAGGGCGCCATTTCACCACACGGGAAAACTGCTAAAAAAAAATGTAACTTGTTTTTTTTAAAACGGTTACAAAACTGCATACGCAATACACACTTACTACATGCGTACTATTTAAAAAACAGTACACAATGGTGTGGTCACTACACTGCACAGTATGTGAATTGTCTGTATGCATGAAATGAAAGGATGACCTACTACATTAATCAAAGAAAACTGCATAGCAATTATATGAAATATTATTAAAAGTTCTTCATTAGTTTTAAATAAAACTTTAAATCTACATTTATGTTTTAGACGTGTCAAAATTTCTTCTTCTATGTATGTATTTTTGTTGTTTTCCAGTACAAATATCTGAGCATTTTAATTGTTTTGTTTTGTTCAATTGATATATAAATGATTATATTTTAATTTAACATATATATTTTATAGTATAATTTAATTATATATATATAAATATATATACACACTTCAATACTGTTAAATATTCGTTTTTCCAACAAATATGATAGTACCATGATATTCTGTATAACATAATAATAGTTATATATTAATTTAATACAATTAAATACTATTGTTATAATTTAAAATAAAATATATTATATTGTATTATATAATATATATAAAATGTAATAAATATTACATATACGTAATATATTACTACCCAGCACTAATTAGTTCACTTTAATAATGGTATCACTTTATTTTTTTCAGTTCTATTCCCCATACATACACTGTACTTATTATAGTAATACTGTAGGCCTTTTAAGTTTTTCAGACAATTGTCATCATGATAATGCCATTACATTGTGTATAATATAATATATTATGACAAAAGTTATATATCAATTTAAAATAAAATATTATTATATTAAATTATGCAATGTCCAACTTAGTTTCAAATCAAGTGAGTGTGTTCAGGTGTTGAGCGTGTCCTCTCGCACTGAGTTGAGTAACAGAGCCTCGATTGAAACACACTCTTTCCTAACACTGTGGCAGATTTCAGGTCTGGGACCGCAGATTGCTCCACAGCCATACGGAATCAAGTTACAACACACAAACATCAACAGTTGTGTGAATTAATAAAAGTCAGAGTGTTCTCCAGTGGACGTGGCTCTGGCAGTCTTTATCAGCCTCAGTTCATCTGGTGTGAGAGCGAGTGCTATCAGTGGAAGCCACAGGAAGACCCGAACAGCCCTGTGTCCTGATGCTATCGTCAGCTCACTGTCCCACATGGTGTTGAAATCTCATCCGTCCCACTGAAGCTCGACCTGAGCTCTCCCCGCTCAAACACCCGTGTCATCGCGTCCGTTTGAAGGGAGGAAAGATGACATTCTGCTATTGTGTTGTGCAATTTACAATCAATGCAGATTGACCAAAGAAACGGGCAAATCTGCAAAGTTGCTTGATTCAGTGTGTGAAAATTCAGCCAGATTCTGATGCATATTATTTTTTTTAAGTCTGTTTTAAAACTGCAGTTCCAGACAAAAGTTCCGGATTAGAATTCTAAAGTTCCGTTATTATTATATTCTTAAACAGTAAAATCACATGACTGAACATTAATGGAGAGTATATTATATGTCAGAAGAACAGAAACTGTATAAAAATACATACAAAACACATGTGAACACTGTCATTCAATACAACAATGAATTAATTACAAATTATGGAAACACTTTATTTTACAGTGTCCATGTTACTGTAGTAAATTATGCATAACTAATCCTAACCCAATAGGAAGTACACTGTAACACAGACACCGTAAAATAAAGTGTAACCCAAATTATTTTAGCAAAGTGATACAGAATTTGTTCGTAATGCATTTTCTTGCTTCAGATATTCATTTGTGTAAATGTTAAACACTTAGTTATTTAACGTTGGTTAATGTATTCATAATGAGCAAAACATTTGTTATAGTTTTATTAGTTTGTTAATTAATAAATAATAAAAACTGTTCATTGTGAGTTCATGTCAGCTGACATTCATTAAATAATATATACAGTTTTTGATTTTAATAATGTTATAGTAAATACAGAAGTTAACTAACTAAAACGAATAAATGCTTTCGTTTACACAAACTAATGATGAAAAATAATTTTAATTTTGCTTATTGTGAGATGTAACCTCTAAGTTTTAAATTTAGTTGAGAAGCCATTCAGTACAAAACATTTTAAGTAACATTTAGTAACATTAAGTAACATTTTGTACAAACTTTAAAGATTGTGTCTATATACAAACTGACTTTCAAAAAATAAACCAACCATGAGAAACATTCACTGCAGAATCTCTCCGGGAGGAATACAAATTAAACAAGTTACAAGATTGAACTATTTATTTAAAATTAAAACAGAAAACACTTGAGTTTTTAGAGATTTGCTGTGATGTATAGCACAATCAACATCAGTTTATCATTTCAAAATGACAGGTATTCCTGCTTCAGATGTTTGCAACTAGTTGAGCTTTGACTAGTTCAGAGTAGATTATTTCCCATGTTCACTGAAACTATAAGAAAGTCTCGAATCAAATCTAAGATCAAGGTAACACTTTATTTTGATGGTGCCTTTTGAACATTCGGTTCACTATAAGTAACTAGGCAACTACATGTCAACTTATTCTACTAACCCAGTCTACTAATACACTACTAACCCTGCCAGTCTACTAAATCTCTAACCAACCCAAACCCAGTCTACTAATACTCTACCAACCCTAACCCAGTCTACCAATACTCTACCGACACTATACTAACCCTACCAGTCTACTAAAACTCTACTAACCCTACCAGTCTACTAAAACTCTACTAACCCTATACTCTACTAACAGAGTCTACTAATACTCTACTAACCATATACTAACCCAGTCTACAAATACTTTACTAACCCAACCCAGTCTACCAATACTCTACCGACACTATACTAACCCTACCAGTCTACTAAAACTTTACTAACCCTAGCAGTCAACTAATACTCTACTAACCCAATCTACTAAAACTCTACTAACCCTATATTCTACTAACCGAGTCTACTAATACTCTACTAACCATATACTAACCCAGTCTACTAATACTCTACTAACCCTAACCCAGTTTACTAATACTCTACTGACACAATACTAACCCTTCCAGTCAACTAATACTCTACTAACCCTATACTAACCCAATCTACTAAACCTCCACTAACCCTATATTCTACTAACCGAGTCTACTAAAACTCTACTAACCCTACCAGTCAACTAAAACTCTACTAACCCTATACTAACCCAGTCTACTAAAACTCTACTAACCCTATACTCTACTAACAGAGTCTACTAATACTCTACTAACCATATACTAACCCAGTCTACTAATACTCTACTAACCCAACCCAGTCTACCAATACTCTACCGACACTATACTAAACCCTACCAGTCTACTAAAACTTTACTAACCCTACCAGTCAACTAATACTCTACTAACCCTATACTAACCCAGTCTAGTAAAACTCTACTAACCCTATACTCTACTAACCGAGTCTACTAATACTCTACTAACCATATACTAACCCAGTCTACTAATACTTTACTAACCCAACCCAGTCTACAATACTCTACCGACACTATACTAACCCTACCAGTCTACTAAAACTTTACTAACCCTACCAGTCAACTAATACTCTACTAACCCTATACTAACCCAATCTACTAAAACTCTACTAACCCTATACTCTACTAACCGAGTCTACTAACACTCTACTAACCATATACTAACCCAATCTACTAAAACTCCACTAACCCTATACTCTACTAACCCAGTCTACTAATACTCTACTAACACTATAATGAGAGTTGTAGGTGCAACGTTACTTGTAGTGAACAGGATGTGTTAAAGGTGCAGTGTGTAATATTTAGGAGGATCCGTTGACAGAAATGCAATATCATATTCATAACTATATTTTCAGTGGTGTATGAAGACCTTCGCTAATATACCGTTATGTTTTTATTAGCTTAGAATGAGCCATTTCTCTCTACACACCGCGGGGTCCCCTTACATCCACGTTTCTACGGTGGCCCGGAACGGACAAACGCGTTTCGTCACTATGTTGTTTTTCATGCAAAGAAGCTATAGCTAAAGTCAGCGAATAAAACACTCACACAATAACATATCATTTTACTGAATAATTAAGTAAACATTATTTCTTAATTATTCTTTGTAAAGAATCCTCATTGCTTAACTGGCTACTCTCTGCCGTCTCAGACGACGACAACTTTTGTTGGGTGCAATTCGCAACCTCACCACTAGATGCCGCTAAACATCACACAGTGAAGGGACCATGAAAATAAAGTGAAACCAAGATGAACAGAACCTGGAGTGTCTCAGCAGTTGTCGTCCTGCTCTTTGGCCTGTAGGTGGCGCTGTGACAGATAGTGTCTGAGCGAGTCCACCTCGTGTGACAGGCGCTGTATGTGCATCTGAAGCCTGTGGTTCTCGTCCTGAAGCTGCAGCGCCCTCTGCTGGGTCAGCTGGATACGACGGCGAGCTTTATCGCGACTCTTCCTCACGGCGATGTTGTTGCGCTCTCTGCGCAGGCGATACTCAACGCTGTCTTTACTCAAACCTCTCTTCTGTCCGGACTGGCGGAGAGCGGGCACTGGCGGCGGCAGAAGAAACTGGGAAAAATCCTTCCCAAAGATCAGCAGTTACCGAGAACGGAGAAGAAATAAAGGTCAGTGAAGGCGATTCACACAGAGATGATCACTCACTCCACAAAACAAACACAACTAGATCAAACTGATTTTGGCGTTAAAATAAAGTGCCATGATTCCTTTCGTGAAATTCCCAGATCATAAACATTTCTCCCACTTCTTCCACAATCTCAATGGATATTTTCATTGAGCTCACGGTGCATTATGGGTTAGCGTTCTGAAAGAAGGATACAAGAGCTACATATCTATTCTACAAGTGTGCATTTCATGAAGACTTGTTTACATTTATTCATTTAGCAAATGCTTTTTCCAGTTTTATAAACACTTTTATTGCATTCTTTTATATTAATGTATCCTTGTTTTCCAAACTACACACACATCCAATGGAATCTAACATTAATATTTCCCTACAACAATTCTTTATTTATTAGTAATTGCAATTATTTCAGTGCCTCAAATAATTTCATGCAAACACACAAAAAAACAAGTTATTCCAGAAAATGTTTTAAATAAAATATTTTAAAATTATAAAAAAATTATTTATTATATTTACTATTCTATCTAATTGAATAGTCACTAATATTAAGTATTTAGACTAAATACTTAGTTATAGAATTAGTAAATTCGTAACTCGTATTCTCAGACATCATTAATAAGTTCATTAAGTGTTATTTTAATACAATTGAAAAACTGGTTTTATTCATATATTGAACTGGTTTTTATTTGCATAGTTATTTTAATTTTAAAGTTTTAGTAATTTTGTCATTTTTATTGGCTTATGGGTTAGAAATGATAAGTATAATATAAAATTAGAATTTGTTTAAATACATCTATATCATTTTTATTAATTTTAGTACATCAAGTTAAACTAAATATATTAAAAATATTTAAAAAAAAAATCTAACATTTATAACTATCATTTTAATCATTAATAACTTAATATTATTTTATAACAATAAAATATATTTATAAATAATATGAATTATTTACTCTGGTTTATTAATTGTTATTTAAATATAATTGAGAAACCATTACGGTTTCATTGTAGAATTAGTTGTGTATTTTCCATTAATATTTTTGTTAATTTTAGTAAATTGTTTTGTTTATGTCATTTACAAGTTATAAGTTATTATACGTATAATATCTAATTACACATGTTTTTTTTAAATACACATTTATAGTATAATAATGTTATTTCAGTTTTAGTTGTAGATACTTTAGTACATCAACTTAAACTAAATGAAAAAGGAAAAGCTGCAATGGAAACTACCTGGAATAAAATACGGTTTTGTAATATTTTATTTTATTTTATTTTTTTATGGTTTTACTTAGAATTGTACTGTAGTTATTTTAGTACATCAAGTTAAACTAAATGAAAAATGGATTTTATAGTTTTAGATTTTAATGTTTTTAATGGTTTCAGTTAACTATGATAACCCAAACAACCACACGTTTATAGAAATGCTGAGATGTGAACAAAACCAAAAGTGTATTGTTCATTCATCGGTTCGATCATTAGAGGCCCGATGGCAGACTCGCACAGGTGTGTGTGTGTGTGTGTTGTCACCTGTGGAGCGCTGTGATTCTGCTGCGCGCTGCGTTCGCTGCTGCTGGTGTTCAGACAGGACGGGTACGCCAGGTAACCCAGACCCATCATCTGCTCCGCCGTCCGGGGAAAGCCCATGTTCTGGCCGTACTGACCCGAGTCCACCTGAGGCATGGGGTCCTGAGGGAGCGTCCCGTCGGGAGAGCCGGAGCACGGGTGATGGAGTGAGAACATGCAGATGGAGGACGGCGAGCTGTCGGAGACGGACATCTGTGGATGAAGAAGATTAGAGCTGTAGAAACATGAACACATGAGGTTATAAAGCTTAGTCTGCTGTGCTTACGCTGCTCAGTGCTGGTGAACGCTCTCTTCTCAAACGTTATGGGTCCTTCCACAAAATCCGTTATGATACAGGTACTTCAGCGCTCGTGACAACATCATTTCCTCTGTCACAACCATCTCTCTCTCCTCCTTCCCCTTCCAATTATTTTTATCTTGCATCATAGATTGACTTCTTTTTTCCCCTCTTCATTTTCCTTTTATTACACTTCCTTGTCTTCCAAACAACTGATATTCAAGAGAACCCAACATTTACATTTACCTGTGATGAATTAGAATAGAATTAGAATACAACTTTATTGTCCACCGGTTTGGAAAGTTTTCTTTGGCTCACCAAAAATACAAGACATAAACATACAGACAACGTCTCAAACATAGTAAAGGAATAAATATATAAAGATACAATGTAAAATATCACAATGAAAATAAATATACTTAAATACAGTAAGATAACTCATTTGTTGTTGTCACTAGGGTTTGGTTAAGGATACTAACGGCATTTGGGATAAAAAAAATTTTAAAAGTACTTTTAGCCAGAGGCACATTTAGTAAATCATAATTAGTATTTACTAAATCCTGGTTGGATTTGATTTCATTTGATTTAATTACTTAAAAAAACAAAAATGATTTCTGCAAAGTACTAGGTTTGATTAAAAAATGTTTTATATTTATAAATCTATTATTTCTTTCTAATCATTATATATATATATAGTATACCGGTCAAAATTTTTAGATCGGTAAGATTTTGTATGTTTTTAGAAGAAGTCTCTTTTTTTGCTCACCAAGGCTGCAATTATTTGATAAAAAAAAATACAAAAAATAGTAATATTGTGAAATATTATTACAATTTAAAACAGCGGTTTTCTATGTGAATATATAGTGTAAATTATTCCTATGAAAGCTGAATTTTCAACTTCATTACTGTTGCTGACTACACATTAGTTTTCAGTGTCACATGATCCTTCAGAAATCATTCTAATATGCTGATTTTATTATTAAAAAACATAAATTATTATTTTCAATGTTGAAAACAGTCGTGTACTATTTCCCCCCCAAAATTCTATGATGAATAGAAAGTTCAAAAGAACAGCTTTTATTTAAAATATAATGTTTTCTAACATTATAAATGTCTTTACTGTAACTTTTGATCAATTTAACTCATTCTTGATGAATAAAAGTATTTTCTAATTTCTTTCCCCCAAAAATAAAAAATAAATTCTTACTGACCCCAAACCTTTATGATGTATGTGATTAATGTTACAAATAGTGATTAATGTTACAAAAGCTTTCCATTTCAGATCAATTCTGTTCTTTTGAACTTTCTATTCATCAAAGAATCCTGAAATAAAAATGTAAAAAACTGTTTTCAACATGGATAATAATCATAAATGTTTCTTGAGCATCATATTATAATAATGTCTGTAGGATCATGCGACACTGAAGACCGGAGTAATGATGCTGTAAATTCAGCTTTCATCTCAGGAATAAATTACACTTCACTATATATTCACATAGAAAACCGCTGTTTTAAATTGTAATAATATTTCACAATATTACTGTTTTTTTTTTTGTTTTTTTTATCAAATACGCTAATTGCAGCCTTGGTGAGCAGAAGAGACTTCTTCTAAACACATAAAAAAAAAAAGAAGTCTCTTCTGCTCACCAAGGCTGCAATTATTTGATAAAAGGCTGCAATTATTTGATTAAAAAAAATAAATAAATACAAATAACTACAGCCTTGGTGAGCAGAAGAGACTTCTTTTAAAAACATAAAAAAAAACTTACCAATCTAAAACTTTTGACTGGTAGTGTGTGTATATATATATACATATTAGAGCTGTGATATCGATAAATCCCAATTAATAGTATCTAAAATAAAAGTTTGTAAATATGTGTTTGTGTATATATGTGCTTAACAATTAATACATTTGCCAGCTCAAAACACACATACACACACAACAATTTGCAACTAGAAAATATGATTTTTTACAAGTACTACTTTATTAAAATATTAATGTATAATTTATATATATATATATACATACATTTTTCATTTATTTTTATTAATTTATATAAAATAATTTATCTACATTTTAAATATGTAATCACAAATAAATGTATATTTTACTACTATAATTATTATTTACTAAATAAATATAACTAATAAAAAATATTGCTTTATTTTCAATCATAAAAAATACAAACAAAGATGTTTTTAGCAATTGCACCACTAAATTATTAGGTAGAAATGCATCTAAACTTCTAAACCGAAATTCACATTTATTTATTTGTTTTTGTGCATGGACCAAAAAGTTTACTCTTTATGGCTGATGCAAGTGAAACATAAGAGCACATCTAGGATTAGACTTTTAAAAATGCCGGATTTTAAATATTCTGTCATGGCCGAAAAGAAGAAATTACTTCATATTATTACTTACCTCTACATCTATATTTTTACAGAAGTGTATGTCAAATGACCTAAAAATACCTCTTAGTGGATTGGCCAATCAGCTCCATCGTTCATGACGAGCTCACTGGCGCCTCCTGCAGGATGACTGAGGAACTGCACACAGTGAACGTCTGAAAGACTTGCATATGAGCATTTAGGGATAAAAAATAAACATTTACAGTGATAACCGCTTTACAATTTCAAAAAGTAATTTAATGGAGAGTGTCATTTTCTACCGTCTTTCTTAAGTAAGTTAAATTAGTTGACGCTGAATGGAGAAACTGAAAATTCACCTTTAAATATGAACTCAACATCATCAACATACTGTATTATAAAGACAAAACCGAAACACTCACCTGTAGCTCTGTGTCCATGAAAATATAAGAGGGGTCAAAAAACTGATATGCTGTTTCAGATCTTGACAAACTCATTTTATTTTGTCACTGCTCTAAACGTAAGAGAAGGGCTTTCCAGTACAGTTTATAGGTTTATAAATGTTTACACAAACACAGACACACAAAACAGATACATACATAAACAAACACACACAAATTAGATTTTGTTCACAAAACGTCAGATTTTGTGCCTCAGGAATTGTGGGAGTGCACTGGATATTACAAATTGCTTAAATGTTCCTATGGCACATAAACATAAAACCTTTAAAACTAATAAATATCTCTCTAACTAACATCTCTCAATGTCAGTGTTTCACAAGGGAAATGACATCACAGACGGAGCGAGAGCTGAGCTCGGGTCAGAACCTCACTGTGGATTTGTGGGTAATCTGGACGCTGATGCAGAACCTGGACAGAACACACACACTGATGACATCATCAGTCAGACATTTTCTGTGGACGCATGTTTCTGCCACTGAATGAGAAATAAAAAAGGGAATTGTGACTTTTTATCTCAGAATTGGGTAACACTTTATATTAAGTGGCTTTCAGTACCATGTACTTACATTGACATTAATCATTTGATACAATGGACTTATTGTGTACATACATGTTTTTACATTGAACTTATATTTAAAAAATACCAGCATGTAGTTACAGCCGTAATTAATTTATGTAATTACATCTGTAATTACACAGCTGACCCATGCCTTACCCTTAAACCTACCCTTACCACCACACCTGTCCCTAACCTTACCCGTATCCCACCTCAATAGCACCAAAAGTGATTTACAATACAACATGAGCACAATAAGTACATTGTACTTATTTTTAAATGTAAGTACATAGTACTTAAAGCCACTTAATATAAAGTGGGACCCAGAATTGCGCAATATAAAGTCAGAATTGTGAGATATGAACTGGAAATTCTGACTTATTTCTCAGAATTGAATGTATATATCTCACAATTCTGACTTAATAACACAATTAGGAGTTATAAAGTCACAATTGTGAGATATAAAGTCAGAATTGCGAGATATAAAAAGTTTTATTGTTTTATTCAGTGGCGTAAACAAGCTTCAATCAATGTTTTAGCATCTAATCGCTTTCAAAATGGAGAAAATCAAGTCCCACCCTACAGCAGAATATCCCAAATATATCACAAACATCACATTATAGAAAGACGAATATGATGTCCTTACAAACCTGACGACACACATCCACGGCCTGCGTGTAGTTCCTGCACTTCAGACAGTTGAAGGCGAGCCGGAATCCTGCCAATGATCAGAGCAACAGTTGTAAAGGCAGATTATGAAGTTCATGCTCTTATTTCCACAGGAATCATCAAGTCCCACCGACTGCAGGATCCGCTCTGTTGCTGTATTTCCAGGCCAGGTCAAACTGCAGCGCTGCATCTCTGTATCTCTGCTCCTTCTCCATCATCACACCACGATACTCGTACGCTTTACTACACGACTGAAGGGTCACAACACACACACACTGTGTTCTTTAAAGTTGAGAAAAACAACTGATCATATTACTAGCTCAAAATTGTTTTTATCTTACACTTCTTATTTTCTTTATTTTCCCCCAGTTTTAGAAGCACATTCTATATATATAACATTATTTTCAATTATTATAAACTATTTTGTAATTATTATTTATTATTATATAGTTATAATATAGCCTAATAGCTAAATTAAATATTTATCTGTAAAATTATCATCTTAATATTATTCTATAAACGTATATAATATATTATATAATTACTAATATTTACCATTTACCACTAATTATTTACTTTTAATTATATTTATTTATTTTATATTTATTGTATATACACACACACATACAATAAATATGAAGTAAATAAATAAATATTTATATACATTTATACTGCCTTATACTGTTTTAAAATGTATATTATCACATTTACTTGATATATTAATATTCCTAATTTAATATTAATTATAAAATAGACTATGCATTATTTAAAAGTATCTCAAAACACGTTTGTTCCCTACGGCCTTGATTTAATTTATGTTGTGTTTCATTTTATTATCTTATTTTTTATTATGCATGAATGTTTGTTTTTCTCTTGTACTTCTCTTCAGTAAACACTGTTTTTTTTAAAAGTGCTATATAAATGAAGCTTACATATTTACTTATATTCTCAGGTGTAATAAACACAAAAATGTTTTTAGAAATTGCAGGTCTAAAACATTATGAACAAATATCGGAGTAAACTTCACATTAACATTGTGTGTGCATTTGTAAGATTCAAACAAAGAAGCTCCGCTGTTTATTGCTGATTTCAGCCAGTCTAACTCGAGCAAACACACACCTTATTGTGTCGTATGCAGCTGTCCAGCAGTCTGTCCACGTGATTGTGTTTTCCCAGCTTTATGTACATGTCAGCCAAGAGCAGGCATGCGTTCTCCAAGTGATCAGCGTTTGCGTCGGTCCACTCCATCCGGGTGAGGCGTTTCAGGGAGTTTCTGGCTCTGGGAATCTGTTTGAGCTGAAGCAAACCTTGAGCCATCGCCAGCAAAGATGCCTCCAACATCACCTGCAGATCAGGAGAGCATGTCCTTCACAACACACACTACCACTGAACTAATCAAGTGAAGAGGACTGAGTGTGTGTTATTAAAAAATGTAAAAACACATTAAAAAATGATTTTTTTTTCTTTTTTCATCTTAATTTTAGTTTATTTAGATTATTAAATGTAATTCTTTTTAATTTGTTTTGACATTTTTTAATCTTATTTTTACATTTTATCTTATTTTTATTTTATTTTTCACATTTTATAATTTGTTTTAATTAATTTTTTTATTTGAGTTTCAATTTTAGTAAAATGATACTGAGAAATGTTGCTTTGGCAACAAATTTTTTCATAATTTGTATTGTATTGTATTGCAGTTATGTATTTTTAAAGTTATGTATTTTTTTTCATGGTTTTAGTGATCACAATTTAGATCAGGGTCCAATTCTCATTATAAACTAACCATTAACTATGACTTTTGCCTCAATGAACTCCAAATTACATCTTATTAATAGTAAGATGGTTAGTTTAGAATTAAGGGATGTAGAATGCAATCATGCCTTAATAATGGCTTTAGAAGTACTAATAAACAGCCAATATCCTACTAATATGCATGCTAATAATCAACTAGTTAAAAGTGAGAATTGGACCTTAAACTAAAGTGATACCGTTCTAGTTTTATAATAATTAACTATAATAATCCTGTAAGAGGTCAATGATATATAATGATATATAAGTTTAAGAGAACGTACGTTGTTGGCCAGTGTGTGTGTGAGCTCCAGCACGGCCCTCTCCACATGTCTGTCGTCTTTACTGTAGATCCGGCACAGGTTAGACAGCAGCCTGAGTTTGTCCTGCTCAGATTTACAGCGCGGGCGAAACATCGACAGCAGATTTTGAGCTGTGCTCAGTCGCATGTCATTCTCTGACTCGCTGCAGGAGAAACAACCACAGGTAACACACATGAAATCATCTGAAAACACACATGAAATCAGATCTTTTGACCTCAAGTCCTTCGGTCCGTCATCTAAGACATCCCTGTCAGGGTTCAGACAGATCTGGACCATCAGCTCTACGGCTGGCTCTCCCCAGTCCGCGTCTCCTCGGGCCCGGTTCAGGTGTGTCAGGGCCTCGGTCACATGGTAGGTGTGCCTGAGGTCAACCATCACACAAACAGCCCATCACTCTCTTATAAACACCATTGAAGAGACTTAAAGAGACTAAAAAATCTGGAGAATTTGATTATATTTTTGACATAATCTATTTCTAAAAAAAAATCTCAGAATGTAAGTCATATTTTACCTATAAATCAAATGAATTTTTTTTTTAATTATAAAGCACACACAAAAAAGTAGCACAATTTTAGGACCATTAAGATGTTTTATATTTAGTTTTCATGAACTTTGACAAATGACTCACAAACAAATAAAATTGTCAAAAAAATTAATAGACTGACAAAAACAAAGATATAAATCATATTAAGTAATTTTACCTATAAATTTAATGAGGGGGGGGGAATTAATTAATTAATATATATATATATATATATATATATATAAATACACACACATGCTTGTATATATTTAAGAAATATTTTCATGTATATACTGTATACAGATTTATATATAATTTCTATTATATATAAATATAAATATTTTATATATAAATTATTTTTTTCTTAAATATACATACATGCATGTGTGTGTATTTATATATATATATATATATATATATATATATATATATATATATATATAAATAATTATACCCAGTGCACCCACATATATTATGTAAACACAAACTTTTATTTTGGATGCGATTAATCGTTTGACAGCCCATATATATATAATATATATATATATATATATATATATATATATACATACACACACACACACACACAGTATGTATAGAGAACAAAGAAAAAAATTAATGAAATTGAAAATTAAGCAAAAATATATTTTTTGGGATTATTCAAATTATTTTTGTGCAATATTATCCGTAATTAAAAAATGCTCAAAATGGTAATAATCCTAAAAAATATTTTCTTCAAGAGAAACAACCTTCTCTTTTCAATAGATTAGTGTTCACTGACCAGAAGTAAAACCCCTTGCAGTAATGAAACCCTGGCTCTCGGACCGACAGCGGACTGAACTTCTCACACGCCTCAAAAACAGACGGGACGTCGTCTAGCTTCCCCATCCTGCGCAGGACGTGCAGAAACTTGGCCATGGCATGAAAGTTGTCTACCGTACATGGAAACAGACATGAAATATATGAATGAAATAATTATGTTTGAGTAAGAAACACACCTGGGTTCCGCTCCATTACACAAGCATACA
The DNA here is from genome assembly GCF_016745375.1 of Pimephales promelas. Next base: position 213,835 of record NW_024121766.1, read on the forward strand.
TCTCGACTGCTTCCTCTTTTTGGTTCTTCCAAAATAATGCATCAGCCAACAGCTGAGGATAAACCAAACACAGACTTACAGTAAAGCCAAAAATATTTCAGACACACTAGACAAGCAGATTAAGGACACTATAGTTCATTTATTTAAGCAAGCAGAACAAAAAAAAAGCAAATTGTGACTCATATTATACCCAAAAATTATTCATACAGTAAAACTTGTGTAAAAATGATTCGGAAACGTTGACCTGACCATGTTTCGCTGAAGTGTTTTCTCTGATATTTTTACACACACACTGAACAACATGAAGCATTGCTTGGTCACTGGTTGAGCTAAACTGCTATTATCTAATTGTGTAGTTCAATTTAACAGATATTCATGTGTGAGAGTCTAACAAAAGGTCAAACATCCACTGAGTTCTGCTCATATTTATCACCATTTTCTAAACTATACTGTGATGATGTGAGAAATATTGAATAAAATAAATACGTTTGACTGTACATGGATAAATCGATACCATTGAGGCAGCGGTGTGTGTGTGGTTGAGCTGCAGAATCTTCACACACAGTTCCTCGCTATAGTCCAGTTTCTGATGCTCATAGTGTAACTGAGCGAGATGAAAGATGATCTGCAGGAGGACAAAATGTGACATAGTAAAACATTCCCTCCGAATCTCACCTCTACATTCACGGACTGACCTCTTCATCGTCCGGGCTGTGATTTAAAGCGTCTGTATAGTGTAGTTTGGCCATTTCCAGGTCGTGTTTGAGATGAAACTCACGAGCCCAGTCACAACAGATGGACGATAACAACTTCTTCTCTTCCTGTAATTCTGCTGGATGCTCGTTTGTAACACGGCAAACTACTTTTTTCTGGATATCATGTGCCTGACAGAAGAGCAAAAAGACACTTATATTTGTTTGCACACAAAAAACAATCCAATCATGTCAGAAGTAACAGGTTTGCTTCAAGTAGATCAGAAACTGAACAGGGCATCAGTTTATCGTCAGGAATTGGTGCGACATTGTAGACAGCATCACTGATTATAATGTGTATTATTAGATTTTGTCGCGTATCGAAACCGTTTTAAAGGGGAAAAGAATCGCTCCAACAGAAAACACTTCCCTGAAAACGTTAGTCCGTTACTGCCGTTATTTCTATGGCTGTGTCCAAAATCGCCTTATACCCTTAAATAAGGCACTAGGAAATAAGGTCTGAAACCATACGTAGTGGACGTTATCGAGTGCACTCATTCAATCCCATAATGCACCACAACAACAAGTGCACAACCGATGTGCGCTCAACGGCTAGAGAATACCCATAATGCACTGTGAGAGTCGCGTACTGCATGAATTCCCACCTGCCTGTCCTATGTACATGTGAAAGAAGCGTGCATGTGATGTAATGCCAAGCAGAAAAAACTAGGGTCATAGGGTACATGAGAACAGGGACGAGAGATTGGAAAAGTACCCAAAAAACACTTGTAGCACAGATGCAGGTGTTGGGAGGCACTGGGAGAGAAACAGATTGTATACAATGTAACAATGTGCCACTGAGAAAAGCATACTGAAACAAGGAAGACACTAATACAGATCATTTTTTTAAAAAGAAATGATACGCATGCGCAAAGAAGGTTGTCCCAATAAAATGATGATGCAGGTGTTTTTAATTTGGGAGGAGTAATAAGGAGGAGCAAAGAGAGAGAGAGATAACAATTTGAGTGCTAATTGGGTACCACAAGGTATAAGAATGTGTGCAGACCATTGTAAGATTAAATGACTGGCCGACATCTCACTTTGTTGAACTGCTCAATAAAGTTACTTCTTCTGAAACCCGAAACCTCGACTCTGCGCAATTTCTTCAAGACCTGAACCAGACTTTGATGATTTGAATTGGGACTGGAAATCTGCCACAACAGTGGCCAGGGGTGGTAAAAGTACTCAAAAGTTGTACTCGAGTAAAAGTATATATACCTAAATAAAATATTACTCCAGTAAAAGTAGAAAGTCCTCTATTCAAACATCACTTGAGTAAAAGTACTAAAGTATCCGATTTAAAAAGTACTTAAGTACCGAAAGTAAAAGTAAATATTCCAATAACCTGTAAATATAAATAATTATGCAGATCAATTATTTTGGGGGTGATATGCAATTATTTAATTGAACAAATTATGAGATTACATACTGCAATTAAGAATTTGTTAGATTTGCAATCATGAGAGACAATAACAGGAGATTTAAAGGCTGTTAAATATTTCTATGTTCTATATCACTGTTACATTTTACTGTTTAGAAGATTGATCTCCTTTAAATCTCCTTAATAATTGCTTTACAAGGCATAAATAGCCTACTCACTTTAGATGAGCTCACACAAATAGTTAACTGACCACTACTAAATGCTTTATAACTACCTGTATTTACTACATTTACTTATGAACGATCTTATGAATGACTGACAACTCTTAAATAACTGGTTTGTAAATAATGCTATAGGCCTACTTCATTTCAGGGGTGGGCGATATGGCAAAAATATATCACGATTTTTTTTAGGAAAATCACGATCACGATTTTTTATCACGATTCTTTTTCAAGTTGGTTTTACTATTTTGCAAGTTTCTGTTCATTACAGCCAAACTAATGTCCCTATGTTAAAAACAAAGACTTAGGTAACAAAAGAAAAAAAAAGAAAGGCATACATTTAGGCCAGTGGCGAAGATAAAAATATTTGTCATTATTTTCTTTGTTATTAAAAAAATAAGACAAGATAAACATTAAACAAAATAATATTCAAATTAAATAAACAGTGCTTTATTTTTTCAGATACAGTAGGTGTAATTATCAGTAGCATTGAAGTTATTAAATGAACAAATATGATTATTTATTTATTTGTAGACGCATATTACACCAGATTTTCTCTCAAATGTTTGCTTTCGACATAGCCAATTCTGTTTAAGTAAACATTGTGTGTATTTAACAGTATTAGCATAACAAGACTCGAAAGATAACTTAGTCCAGTATTCAGCTGTTTGACAGGCTTCTGGTGCCTGTGAGCGTCGAGGGTATGCGCTCAGGAAAGCGCACGTTAGAACAACGCATCATCACGTGAATTAAATGTTTAACCGGCAAGGCTTATGTAAATAATCAACTTTGGTGAATTGCAGTGTCCCGTACCTATTCATTCACGTGTGATGTGTAGGCTACGTCGCGTTGTACAGATAGAATGCACTGTAACACGGCCGTGACAGGCAAAGCAGACATTTCAGCCGATACGAATCTCCAAACTTCAATGAATTCAAACATATCCTTGAGATATGGCCATGGGTGATCTCTGTCGGGAATCTCGGGATCATTTCTGCTGACAGCGAGTCGAGAGCTGCGGTCATTATCTTCCACTGAACTGACGAACTGAACTGCTATGTGAGCGAGCGTGCTGGCAAAGAGCGCGAGCGCGTGCGTTTTTTTTAAAATTTTTTTAAGAAAACCATGTTTTTCATTGGTTTGGAAAGCCAAGTGTAATAAATACTCGGAGCAGGCACGGGGAAATGTATCGGAGTAAAAAGTAAATTTTGCCTTTAATATTGTAGTGGAGTAAAAGTGAAAGTAGATGCAAATAAAACATACTCAAGTAAAGTACAGATCCTCAAAAAAAATACTTAAGTAGAGTAACGAAGTATTTTTACTTCGTTACTTACCACCACTGACAGTGGCCACCTACCATTGGATATATAAGTTTTAAAATACTCACAAACCTTTTGCACGACGTCCAGAGCGGACTCGTTCTTGGCCCGTAGGACTTTTACTAAAAGTCGTAACACTTTTACATCATTCATCATTGTAGTCAATGCAGTAGCTGCAGAAACAGAGAGAGAAATCAATCTGAGAACATTAATACCGGTTTCTCGTGGCATTCGTTGATGTTTATCTAAGTTGTAGTTACTAGGTTGATGTTCCAAGGCCTTCTCCAGGACCTGCTGAGCTTCCTCCAATCGTTTGAGTTTAAGAAGCAGGTCGGACAGCTCAACACTCAAACAACAGTCCAGCGCATCGGTCTTCAGAGCCGTCTCATAGTAGCTCACCGCCTGAAACATGAGAAACAAGCCCTTCTTTTAACTTTTATCAAAGTAAATGTCCTCTGTAAACCTGTAGAAGTCACTTGCCTTGAGATATTCATGAGCCTTCACTAAAGCCTGGCCTATTTTCTTGGCTAATGTGTGTTCAGGAGCCATCTTCTCTACTGCTTGGTAGATCTTGACCGCTTCCTCTGGCTTTAAAAACAAGATATTTTTTAAAGTTCATAAAGATTTTGTGAGGTGTTTGGTACTGAGAAACCAAATTAAAAAAAAAACAGAACATGAAATATATACCTGGTGTATGTTCATGAAGGCATCAGCCAGCAAGATGCTAGTATGAGGTCCAGGAAGCCGCTCACTTATTTCTCTGAAACATTTTTATCTTAAGATGGCAACTAAACTTCAACATGATTTAGCAAAAACATACTTTGTTAAAGATACTAAAGAAGTTTTCCTACAGCTTTAGAGTGAATCTCTTATGTCACCCATATTTCAAAAGAAATAATACAAATATTTTACATTGTGACAATATTTTCATGACAATTATGTTTATTTTACCCCAACTTTTTTGTCAATTATCCTCAATAGTGATTCTCATCTCTCGCTCTCTAAATATATATATATATAGGGCTTGATATTAACCACTGTGGCAAGTGTTTTCCAAAGTTACTACCCACACAGCATTTCCACATCAATAACATGGGAAAAACGACCATATAGATATATTTTATATTATTTTTCATGTTTATTTTTTATATTATTTTTCATATTTCGTGTCATTTTGTGTAATTTAGCAGCAGGTTTATTAGGCTGCTGTCACTTTAAGACCTGCCACATGGATCCATTATACTGTCACACATGCGTTTTCTTTCTCAACTGTTTACGTTCACTTAAAACATGACTGTTTATGTGAATACTCGCCAAGACCGGCATTTTGACATTATACAAGAGCAATAAGCAGCGTTACTGCTAAACGAGAGTTAATGTCAAGCCCTTATTTTTACTTTATTCTATTTTAAAATGTACAATTTTTAAAAATATGACGTGGACATGACCTGTCACACATAAACAATGTAAGTTGAGTTCTCACCTGTAACATGCAATGTAAAGCTTGTGGTTTCTTCTCCTCTCCAGGTAAATGTGAGCCATCTTCTCGCGGGCTTGGATGTAGGTTGATTCATTCGGCAGAATGGTTTTCAGGATGGCCACAGCGGCGTCCACATCATCTCTCCCCAAAGCCAGATCCACATTAGCAAGCATGACACGCGTCTCCTCTGGTGTCCCTTTGAAGAGCAGAATGGCGTCTTGCAGAACTTTAGTGGCCTCGTGCTGAGAAAAGAGAACGTTTCACAGCACTCTTAAGACACATGAGAGGTCAGAAGGGGCTGGTTGGATCAAATGTTTGTTGAATTTTTGGGTATACCTTTGGTCAGTGTTGGGGAAAGTTACTTAAAGCAATACATTTAGTCCCTTTAAAAAGTACCTAGCAGCTGTGCTGCCATTCTGGATAATGGAAGAATAGGATGCAGGAGAAAAAAGTTTAACACTTACTTTACCAATAAAAACAAAAAATCTGAAGTCATTGTCGGCAAGCAAGTACATTGGTCAATAAAGTGTGATTAAATGCATAAAAAATTGTTTTATTTATTTATTTTTATTTATTTGTTTTTTATTTATTTATTTAAAAATTGTTTTAGTTATTTAATTTATATTGAATCCTTTTATTGTGCAAGTGAGATTAGTAAATGCTCACATTTAGTCTAGAAGTACAGTAACCATCATGTTCACACACAACGCCTCTGCACTTCGATTTGTCTCAATATGAGAACGAGAGAGGCGTCAGTCAATAAATGGGAAACAATGTAATCTGTGTTACTTATTTGGAAAAGTAACTCAGATATTTTGTAGTAAATTTTAAACGTAATGCATTACTTTACTAGTTACTTGAAAAGGTAATCTGATTACGTAGATTACAAAGCCAACACTGCCTTTGGTGAACGTGCAGACTGGACCTGTTGTCCGTTGAGTCTCAGGGCCTCTGTGAGCTCCAGGTACACAGACACTCGCTCACTGCTGGTGACTGAGGGCCTGCGGACCCCTGTCATGTTCATTGTGATGTTCAGGCACTGAATAGCGTTCTTCAGGTCTCCAGACCTCAGCAGAGCGCGGGATTTGAGCAGATTGAACTGGAACCGATCTTGAACCTGTAAAAGACAAATCAGACATGAGCTCAAGACATAAACACACTAATACCAGAGGTCCAGTTACACTACAGTTCATAAGTTCATAAATTCATACTTTTATTTAAAGACATTTAAGACATTTCGCTAGGCGGCCATCTTTAAAAAGCCTCCCGGCATGCAAGTGCAGCTCCTATCTCTTTGAATTGGTAAAACATCAAATTCTCGCCAAGCTTAAGATTGAATTTCATATTTGAAATCATCCATTTTGTTTCTAAATGCTCAAATCATGACAGAAAAAGACATTTTTCAGGCTGGGACAAGCTAATGCGCAGTGGAAGTGTGCGTATGACTGTTGAACCAGAGCTTATAACGGCAGCTGCACTGACTTAGCCAATCGGTGATTAGCTCTTATTTAGAAGGCGGAACTTATGCCGCCACATAGGGCATTGCACTTTTCCCCATTCAAGACAATAGTAGACAAGCATCTTGTGTTATTCTATAGTCTTTGCTTTTACGCAGCAAGGACACATTATATTGAAGTCAAAAGTGACTTCAAGTGGAAAAAAATGTACGTGACTGAAGAAACGTTTGACCTGGAAGTTGACGCTGACTCCAGCCTCCAGGCCGCTCAGACACGAGCTGTGGTCTCCAACGCTCAGGTGCAGTCGGGCCTGCAGAAGGTGGACCTCCGGCACGGTCGGCTCCTTCTCCATGCACAGGTTCAGAAGCTGCTGGGCTGTCCTGTGATCGCCTGCAGAGGCATTCTGGGAATGTTATCACTGCAGCGTTTACCATAACCCCAGGTGACACATTTAAAGGAGTAGCTCACTTTTAAAAAAACTTGATGTTCCAAGATGTCCATGTCTGTCTTTCTTCAGTCGAAAAGAAATTAAGGTTTTTTCGATGAAAACGTTCCAGGATTTTTCTCCATATAATGGACTTCAATGGGAACCAAACGGTTCAAGGTCCAAATGAGAGTTTCAAACTGTTCAAAGGGCTTTAAACGATTCCAGACGATGAATAAGGGTCTTATTAAGCGAAATAATCACTCACCTAATAAATAAATAAAAAAATTTTAAGTTTTATAAGCTCAAATGCTCGCCTTGCTCTGTTCTGTGATGAGCGTTTGTGACTCTCCTGTTCGAACTCGTTCATCAAAATGAACGAATCTTTTTTCGAGTCATGACTCGAAGGGTCCTTGATAAGACCCTTATTCATCGTCTGGTGTCGTTTAAAGCTGCACTGAAACTGTCTTTTGGACCTTGAACCGTTTGGTTCCCATTGGAGTCCATTATATGGAGAAAAATCCTGGAATGTTTTCAACAAAAACCTTCATTTCTTTTCTATTGAAGAAAGAAAGACATGGACATCTTGGATGACATGGGGGTGAGTAAATTATCAGCAAAAGTTTTTTTGTTTTTTTTTTAAAGTGAACTACTCCTTTAAATGTTCCTATATCTCGACACACTTGCCTAGAAGGAACTTGACGTAGGCCATATAGTAACAGCTCGCTGATATGCCAGGAATGGCTTTGACGATCGTTTCTAAGATCATATCTGCGTGTTTGAGCCAAAATGGTGGAGGTTGTCCAGGAATTAGGAGAAAATCCTGTGAAATCACACCAAAAAATAAAATTCATTGACTAATTCCAGAAGTAAAAATCCTCTTTTCTTACAACTTACGTTTGCGTTCATGTATTTGTCAGATCTAAAAGGGACTTACACTGCATTACATTTTTATCAGTTCTTGCATACCCAAGTAATCCTTGATTTTGCTAATGAGGATAAACACCTGCTTGGACTCCAGGTGCATGCGCACTATTCGCAGGAGGAAATTGAGGTCGAGCATCTGCAGGTATTCGACACCATAACTTAAGCCCCGCAGAGCAGAGAAATGAAGCTGTGCGGAGTCTTTCAGAAACTGGATCACAGTCTCCTCGTCTGCTTTCTGCTTCCTGGACAAAATGGCCTTCAGCAGAGCAACTTCCTGTTTAATCAAACATATGTACATCACAGTTACACTACACTACTAAAGGCATAATCCGGGCTAATCATCATTACCCATCTAAACATTTCCTGAATACGGTCTAATGCCACTACTAAACGTGTGTAATAAGAAGAGCTTTCAGCTTTTTACCGCTACGTTTCCAAGAGACTCCTGCACTTCGCAGAAGAACGCGAGCTGTTGGGCGGCTTCTTCAAGCTGATCACACGTCAGCTGGCATCTGATCGTGCCTATGAAGATAAAAAATATGCTAATGCATAGATGTATGCGTCTATACTATAGCAGCATTTGGAATTGAACAGATTTTAAATGAAGCCTGTCTTAGGACTATTAAGATTTTTGTTGCAACGTGACAATTTTAAATGACAATTAAAAACATATTCCCTCAAATCCACATTACAAAACGTTCCTTCTTATTACTGTAACACCACAATGAAAATAATCTGTCAACACAATAATGTCCCATTAGTTAAGGCTTCAACTGCAGTTGTTACACTTTGTCAACAGTGACGGTTATGCATCCTTATGGACATTTTTGTCCTTTTCAAAACTTGGCACTGGTGTGTAGTTTTATTGGAATTTTACTATTTCACCGTCATTTTCTTAAAAAAATATTTTTTGCATTAGGTACAAAAAATACTCCCTCTCAGCACCTTTTGGACAAAAATGTCCCCATTGAAACCCATTAAAACTGCCATTTTTAATCTACGGTTCAGTTAACTATACAATTATGCAATCTTTGTTAAGAGGCTTTCATTCTGATGGCAAGGCTTCAAAATTTTATTTAAAAAAAAAAATTTTTATCAGATGGTGCCATTTTTTTTAAAGTTTGGCCTATAAAACAAATATCGCTTTATTCCTGTTTTCTGGTTCGGCATATTATAGAGCCAACTGGATAAATTATGCAACAATATTTGTGTGGGTGTGTTGGTATGGATGTCAGAGTGTGCTTAGTATGTGTGTTATAAAAAAATATATGTGTGTGTGTGTGCGCATGTGTGTAATACCGAGAGAGAAAAACTGCAAATTCAAATCCAATCACTGTGAGCTCCAGTGGGGTTTTGCTGGCACCCGATGGGAAAAATATGTTACTACACCCAAACAAACTGTTATTTTTTGAGATATCATCTTCAAATTTGGAACACAACCTATTTAGATTCATGGCTTTGATTTTATTGCAGTTTTGAGTTCAACCTGATATATAAAATATATATATTTTATATAAAATATTTTTATAAATAATTTTCATAAACTTATACCTATTTAACTTTTTTTTGGATTTACTTATTATTATTATTTTTTTTTACTTCAGCAATAATCTGCAAAGGGTCTTCTTTAAAATGATACCAAACTTAAGTCTGTGCTCCAAAGAGTCACATTTTTATGACAGTTTTTTGACATGGACATTTTTGTCCTCTTTTTACCTATGTGTAACTTTTTTTAATTGATGCACAAGGGTTAATAAAAATAAAATCATGTCAGCTCAGTCAGTTTAGCTGCTGCCTGCATGTGACGATACTGTACCTACTAACGCTGATGTGCATTTGGGGTCTGTTTTCAGTGCTGCAGAGTAGCATTCATGTGCATCTTTATTCTTGTCTTGGAGACTGAGCAGATCGCCGAGCTCGCAGAGGACATCAGATGCTGGTGCACGTGACGAAAGCCGACGCACAAACACAGTCAACATCTGAAGGATCTCGGTGTTGTGTCCACACTGCAGTAGGGGAGAAAGATTATGGAGCTTTTCAGAGACTCTTCAGCAATAACCAGGACGGATATTATTATTATTATTATATATATATATATATATATATTTTTTTTTTTTTTTTTTGGTAAATCTGTTATAGTTTAGAGCTACTCTCATACGCTTCCATTCCCTCACTTAGACACATTTACACACACTCATTATCAGAATTGACTTTTGTTGGCTGTAAGCAGAGGTGTAAGTAAAAGTTAAAGTAAAAGAAAGCAAAATTCCATCCATGAACTCAAGACAGCTGATTTCACTAATTAGTTCTGTCTCCTGGCTGGAAAACGGTGCTAATTAGCAAATCCAGATGATTGGAACAAAATACTGAGAAGGACATTTACTTTCTGAACCTGGGCTTTACACCTCTGGCTTAAAGTGTGTTTGTTTGTCCTGTTTATTTTGTATATTAGCACATGTACATGAACAGAACAGCTCTGAAACGACCCAAGGGCAATAAGCATCATGGAAACAGACACTTAGGGATGCACAAAACCCTGTGAGGACGGTGTGTAATAAACAAGCCTGGTCTATTAACACATTAGCGCTGACATATGTTTAGGGATTATATTGAGAGTGATTCGCACCAGTCGGCTGATGGGTGCTGTGATCTCCAGATGCAGGCTGGGATTACTGGGCTCAGAGATCTCAACTGCGTTCATTAAAGCTTGAAGACGCTCTTTCACCTGAAATACACAGTGGAATAACATTTGTGGGTCATCGACAAATAAAAATGTCTGAGATAAAAAGGAACAGGAGGCTTAAATTTAAACGTAGGACACATTTACACAACAGCGGTGCAATAAAAACAGAAGTGTTTCTCTTTGCGCATAGACGACAACATTGTCAAAATGATCCCTGCTGTTCACACAGATCCGCAAAAACGTCTAAAAACGCTCTATTCTGCTGCCAGCCCAGAAGATGGCGATCTCACTTTTTAAGAACACGTTACACGCATGTGCATGACGTCACAGTTGTTACAAATTTACATTTTTTTAAATTTCTTCATGTGTTAAAATATCTTGAATGTAACTCGACACCCTTGCCTCATTTAGTATGCACGGTAAGCCCCGCCTCCACTCACTCCCTCACTCAGAGATCCACTGGTTGATGATCACACGTTGATCTGATTGGTTACAAGGTGGTTTGTGACGTCAGAAACACTTCAAAGCGTGTTTTTTAAAACTGTCTTTGGTTCACTGCAGTTTTAAGGAGGAAATACTCAGCAATGCTGTCCACTTATCAACGCACACATAGTGTGTGTGTGTTAAAGCGGATTAAAAACACCACTTGATTTTCACCACAGGGGGATTTTAAAATAAGTGCTTTCATAAGTATAGAGTGGTGTAAACAGTTTTTAAATAGTCCATTAACACTTATACTGTAAATAAAAAGAAACAGAATTACCATCTCCATATTTCCATCCTTAGCCGCAGCAATAACGGCCATCATTTGAAGAGCTTTCAGATCATGCCCGTCTCTCTCCAGAACTCTACACATTTCAAGCAAAGTCACTGAATAACGTCTAAAACTGCCTTTTCAAATAAAAGCTCAGAAGAACAGTGAACAACACACACCTCCGGGCGACGTCCTCTGCTTGATCCCAGTCCCGCAGAGACATGAACAGCTTCATCTTCACCACGAGTGCCGGGCTGAAGTCTGGATGAGAGACTATGATCTGATTGGCAATGTCCAGAGCGCACTGCTCATTCTGCTTCGCCATGAAGAACTCAATCTGCACGTCAAAGAAACAGTTTAGTCCCTTTAAGATTCAAAATACATCATCCGTTTGTACGGAGGCGTATTGCATTCACTTGAAGAAAAAAAATCTACTCTGTTTTTCTGAATTAACGAGTTAATTTTTCATGAGAAAAAAAAATTGCTCTGTTTTTCTGAATTAATGAGTTAATTTTTCATGTATTTTTTTTTTTTTTTGCTGGAATTTTTTGCAAAAACTTTTTTTCTCACGAAAAATTAACTCATTAATTCAGAAAAACAGAGCAAAAAAAATTTTTCTCATGAAAAATTAACTCATTAATTCAGAAAAACAGAGCAAAAAATGTTTTTCTCATGAACAATTAACTCGTTAATTCAGAAAAACAGAGCAAAAAAATTTGTTTTCTCATGAAAAATTAACTCATTAATTCAGAAAAACAGAGCAAATTTTTTTTTCTCATGAAAAATTAACTTGTTAATTCAGAAAAACAGAGTAGATTTTTTTTCTTCAAGTGACTGCAATACGCCTCCGTACGTTTGCGTATAAAGACAGGTTTTACTTTTCCCATGAGTCCAAATACATTTCCCGAGTCCCGAACACCGCTGTCAAAGTAACGTATGGCCTGATGTCTGTTCTCTTCCGTGTCAGAGGTCAACACTATCCAGCCTTTGAGAATGAGCCCCTGGTAATAAAGAAAAACAAGTCGTGGCCTTGTGTTTAGTGCATTTCCAATTACACTCTCAAAATCCCCATTAAAACTAGGGATGCACCGATATGAAAATTTTGGCCGATACCGATAACCGATAATTCTTTATATTTGAAAGCCGATAACCGATATATCGGCCGATAAACTTAAATCCAACTTTTTATCTAAGTTTGAGAGCCTAATTACGAAAACAAAAGTCTCACAATTAAATCCATGTGCCAAGCGCGCAATTATAATGATGTTCTCATTATAGTGTTGTATAGCCGATATGACAGATTTGCGCTGCACATGTTGTACCGAACCGTATTTTCATTTTTTGAAGAGATTTCAATCATATTTCAAGACATAAAACATAAACAGTGCTCAACAAGTGTCTCAGCTGAAGGGAATAACACATTATTTATCGGGTTTAATATATCGGCCACATTTTCTTACCAGGCCGATAACGATAACATTAAAAATGAACATAAATTGGCCGATACCGATGTGCTGCCCGATATATCGTGCGTCCCTAATTAAAACAATCAATAACGTTTAACAAAAACACAAGCTGAACCAATTACACCAAAAAGGCATTTTACTCCCTAAAAAGTCTAAACTAGGCATAAAGCAGAGTGTGCGACAGCAAAGTTTTGATCATGTTGACATTTAGAGGCCATTGCGTATAAATATGGCACTGTCGGATGTTTAAGGTCTTTAACACGGTATCGGCCGATATATGTTCATTTTTTATGCCATTGTTATGGGTTGTAAAAATGTAGCCAATATATTATGTGGAATATGATGAGAATATGAATATTATGTTGAAGGGGGATCACTTCAAAAAATAAAAATACAGTTCAGTGCAACATGTGCTGCGCAAGTCTGTCATATCGGCAACATAAAATTGTTGAGAGCATCATAATTGTGTGTTCGGGACACAGCTTTTAATGCTGAGACTTTTGCTTTTATGATCAGGGTCTCAAATTATACAAAAATATATTGATATTTGTCTTTCTAAATATATTTCTCTAAATATAATTTCTCTAATATCTATGTGTAAATGTGGCATCAGTGTCAATTCCTCATGTGCAAACATTCATTGATAGGTCAGACAGCCGTACAAACCTCTGGTGACGCATCATTGAGTTTCAGCATCCTTTTGACACATGCTTTTGCTTTGTGGTTCAGCTCCAGGATCCAGTAAAGCAGCGCTGCGTAATACAACGCTCTGTCACCGGCTGTGGATCCAGACAGCTTCAGGTCAGAGTTCAGCTCATTCACAGCATCTCGATCTCATGTGGACACAGAAAGACACATATTATCCCTGAATCAATGTTTCATTTAGTTCAGTGTTGGACCGAGCGGCTGGGTCAGGGTTACCAATGGTTTCGCAACGTTTGTGTGCGCACATGAGAGCTATTGTTGAGCACAGAGACAGATGTGGATGATCTTTCAGCTGGACGAACTCGCGCAAAGCCTCTTGAATGTGACCTGCAATGTATGAGCCTTTTTTCATTATCATCAACATCAACAACACTATCAGTTTGCCATATATCATTATACCTTCATAAACATCAACAACTAACATAAATACATAAAAAATGGAAACACTTAAAAATAAAAGTTCTTTACAGACTTATTCAGAGCATTATGACAGGTAACTTATGACAACAGCCTCTTTCATTCCCGTTAAAAATCAAAATGGCGCTGTTGAGAATAAGCTACTGGCATCGGCGGTTCCATGAAGAACCTTTAAATATCAATTAAACCCTTTCATTCCTAAAAAGGGGAGGTTCTTTAACGATATTTTAACGTTTTTTTGTTTGTTTGTTTGTTTTTTGAGGAACCGAAAACGTTCTTCTAATGTAAATCTCCAATTATGGAACATTTTATAATAGTAAGTTAAATAAATAGTCACACTTTAGCCTAACGTTAACTTACCTTCCATCAGAGTTGCGAAAGCTTTGAAGAAACGAAGCACTGGATCATTACTATACAACTTTAAATTCTTCACAGCTGTATTTATGGCATGTCTGAAGAATTTCTCCCTCATATAATATATAATTAACGGCTGTTGAAGCAAACAAACATCAGTCATTATTAACGTTACAGTTTACTAAAAGGTTTCCATTATGATAAAAAAAGAAACTTACCAAACACGTTTTATCGTTTTCTGACATATTTTCCACGGATAACGTTAATCAAACAAATTCGAGTTATAAGGTTAACGTGAGCGGCATCAAACAGCACCTGTGATTTAAAATAACGGGAATCTGCCGTTGCTAGACACCTGCACAGGAATAATAATCAAACACAGATACCACCCCCTGTGTCATTGATTTCTAGCGATCTTCTAAGATTTATTACTCACGTCTGTTCAAACAACACTACGGTAACGGTAACGAATTTACAAATTTCTTCCACTTTATTTATATCATTATCCGTTTTCGTCTCGTTAATGTTTGCGTTAAATAGAAAGAGTTTAAAAAAAAGAAAAGAAAAAAAAAGAAAAGCTAACGGACGAATCCTACTATGGCAAAGGTCTGACGTTACGAGTCGCGCATACAGAAGTCTACGTGATTGGCTTAAACCAGACAGATGTATGAATATTAATGAGTAGCATCAGGAAGGTTACTAAGCAACGTGCTCATGTACTAATCAATATTCATGAGCTTCGCTCAGTAGTATGATGTTCGTACGTCGCAGTTCATGATGGGTTTGATTCAGAGCGTGTTTGCTGCAGAGAGCGGGTATCACGTGCATGCGGTGAGTGCGACAATAACGGCTGTTTTAGTCACTATTGCATTTAGTTAGACATCGAGTCTGAGGAATCAGGTTTGAAGTAAATAACATACGACCTTAGGTTTGTCAAGCGTGTTTCATAGTGTCACAGCATTTAAAAATCCAAAATCTAGGGATGTGTAATGGTTTCTTCGAATTTTATGTTTATTAGAGTAATCATCGGAATATTGTCACTTGGAAAAATAGGGGTCTTAAAATTCTATAGTATTTTCCGATGGCAAACTTTTGTTTGCCATAATTTTGACTTTTTAATCTCTTATTTATAAGTATGACATAATATTTTGACTGATCTTATAATATGACTGACTTATGAGAATGCACAATATATTGGCCAGTGGCCACCATATATCCGTAACGGACCTATAAGAAAATTTATATTATATCCAATAAATAATGGATAATTTCTTTCAGCTGAGACGCTTCAGATGTTCAAAATGATGGTTTTGAATTGATTGAAATATGATTGGAATCACGTCAAAAAAAGAGCGATGCAAGTCTGTCATATAAGCTCCATAAAATTATTATGAGAACATTATAATTGAGTGCTTGGAACACGCGACTTTTAATGGTGAGACTTTTGTTTTGTAATCAGGCTCTCAAAAATTATACAAAAAAATTGGATTTGTATTTATCGGCCAATATATTAGTTATCGGCTTTCAAATAGAAAGAGTTATCGGTTTTGACCAAAATGTTCATATGGTCCATATTCTTCATAATTATGATTTACACACCCATCATGTGGTGAAAACGAGCTTTCTTCCATAATATTCCGCTTTAATTCCCAGATCCAGGAGAATTCTCCCGCAGAGCGAGCCGGCCTGGAGCCCTTCTTTGATTTTATTTTGTCTATTGGACACACCCGACTGGTGAGATCTAAAATCCATTTCAGACGCGTTACACTAAAAATGATGAGTCACAACCAGAAGTCAGAAATCATAATGATGATGATGATAATCTGAAGATCTCCTTGCATACTTTATGCTCTGATGTCAAACTGAGAGCCTAAAGTGTGTGTGTGTTATCAGAATAAAGAAAGCAGCACGCTGAAGGACCTCCTGAAGGCAAACGTGGAGAAGCCGGTGAAGCTGGAGGTCTACAGCAGTAAAGTGATGAGGATCCGAGAGCTGGAGGTCGTGCCCAGTAACATGTGGGGCGGTCAGGGTTTACTGGGAGCCAGCGTCCGGTTCTGCACGTTCCAAGGGGCCAATCACAACGTCTGGCATGTGCTGGTGAGCTACAAACTGTAATCGGCAGAGTCCTGTTCAAAGTTTTTTTATTGAACGCAACTTTGCAAAAACAATTACTATACGATGGAATATATTCCAAAAGTTTCAGACCCCTATTGAAAATGATTTTTTTGTCTAATTTAATCATTAATAATAATAATAATAAAATAAAATAAATTGTTTAAAAAATACAGTGACGCTTTATAATAAGGTCTCATTTATTAACATTCATTAATGCATTAACTGACAAACTTACAATGAGCAATATATATATTTACAGCATGTATTAATGATTATTATTATTAATGCTAGTTAATAGAAATATGCATGTTAGTTTATATTGCGTGTTCTAAATTTAAAAGATAGCTCATTTGATCTTTAAAATGTATTAATAAATGTTGAGATTAATGAACAATGATTAATAAATGCTGCTTATTCTTAGTTCATGTTATCTAATGTACTAAAAGTTCAAATTTGCGTTTTTGCAGTTTACATGGAGATGATAAACAGCGTTTTTAGTTGAAAACTGAAAAATATAATTTTTGTATTGATTTACAGTGTTTTGGGGAAAAAAGTCCCTTTGTAGTCAATAATTGTATCCCTTAATAAAACTCATCGTTGATCACCAAAATGACATATTTAAAAAAAAAAAAAAAATCCTTGAAAAATAAATGGGAAGTTATTCTGATTCAAGATTACCATGATTCAAAATAATAAAAATAACGATGTGCAAAGATGAATAATTCAGAGTAAAACCAGAGTAACATGCCTTGGTGTAATGATGTTTCAGGATGTGGAAGGGAATTCTCCCGCTGAACTGGCGGGACTGAAGCCGTATTCGGATTACATTGTTGGCGCGGATCAGGTGCTGCAGGAAGTAAGATGCGTTTATCAGCTGATCGAAGCCGGTTTGGATGCATTTGAATGTGAAATCACACTGGCCGTTGATTTTTGCAGTCGGAGGACTTCTTTTCGCTGATCGAGGCGTCTGAGGGGAAAGCGCTGAAGCTGCTGGTGTATAACACACGCTGGGACCGCTGTCGGGAGGTGATGATCACTCCTAATGCAGCGTGGGGCGGAGAGGGAAGGTATTTCATCAGCACAACTGGCTAATACAGTCAATTACAGTCCAACTTTTTCATTTGACATCACTTTTTGTTCTTATATTGTCGTACACATCACTCAATAATCATAGAGAATTGTATTTCATAGTGCCCCTATTATGCTGTTTAAAAGATCTATTGTAAATGAGTCTTCTACGACCGGCTTACATGCAAACAAGGTCAAAAAACACTTTGATTTCCTCATAATATCCACTCCAGCATCTACTCTTTTCTCAGTGTCTGAAACGTTTCGATCAAGGATTCAGTCTCTCTAAACCCCGCCTCTCTGACAGCTACTCTCTCTGATTGGTCAGACCACCCAGTCTTTTTTCATTGGTCAGATGGCCCAGTCTCTTGTGATTGGTCTACTCTGCTCTGATTGGTCAGATGACACAGTATGTTTTGATTGGTCCACTCTGACAGGCCCAGCAAAGAAACGCTCTTCACCGACAGCCAATGAAAACCATATACTGGCATTATGCAAATTAGTTACAAACATACGTAGATTCAAACAGGAAGACTGGAATTAGACGACTCGCTTCAGGAAGTTCAGAATCAATTCTTAGTTTTGGGAGACGATAACTTTGTCTTTGAAACTTTGCAGACAGATTTATCACACACTACATGAAAGGCAATATCCCAAAAAGCATAATGGGGCACTTTAAACAGCATGTATTTGTTCTCTCAGTCTCGGTTGTGGCGTGGGGTTTGGGTACCTGCATCGAATCCCCATGCGTCCGTTCGCATCAGATCAATACCAGAATGCATCTGCAACATCTGGAAACCAAGAGGACAAAAACTGGTCTAAGGTAGATCTACAGAAATCTCACAGGGAACATCACTCAGAAATGCAAGGAAAAAAAATCATATTTAGGACAATTATGGCTTTAAATTTTATATTTTCTTTTGCAATTTCGGGGCAAAATATGTTCATAAGATTCCATATCATATCTGTATTATAGAAGCTTGTTTCTGCCACAGAATAAAATTCACAGAATTCTGGCAATTGTGATTTTATAACTCGCAATTGACTTTTTTTTTTGTTTTGTCAGAAAAGATTTTCATTTTCACATCTAAAATTTATTACTCACAATCCTGAGATTTTCTTGCAATTGTGAGTTTTATAACTTGCAATTCTGACCTTTTTTCTCTTTTTTGCAAAATAAACTTATTCTTGAAAATAAACTTAATTTTCTCTTTTAATGGGAAAAGTGTGAATTTTGAGATGTAAAAAAGTTTATTACTTTCATCTCACAAGCCTGACATTTTTTTCCTCCACAATCCTGAGAAAGTCCGAATTACGATTTATAAACTCACAAATCTGACTTTTTTCTCACAATTGCGAGTATATAACCCACAATTTCTGAGGGGGAAAATAATCAGAAATGTGACGTATAATTGAGGTCATTTATATTGAAGTATAAAGTCAGAATTGTGAGATACAAATGAGTGAAAACATTATCTTCCATAGTATTACATAAAGCTCTACATTCAAAAATAACGTTTGAAATGATGTTTGTCTTACTCCAGTCATTGTCAGATCATGAACGTGACGTGACGGAAGACGCCGGTGAAGGGTTTGTTGAGGACACGTCTGAAGCGTCAGCATCATCTCCAGGTCATAACAGGGGTCACACACACAGGAACATGATATTACACAACTTTAAGGTTTTCAAGGACTTCAATCAGAGATCTCACTTATCAAACAATATCTATATTATCTTTCAAATTCTAAAAAAGGTAAATAGATAAACAAAAATAAATCAAGTGCAGCGGATGCAAAGACTGCGGAAACTTTCAGCATTGAAATGACACCATGACAAAGATATCGCTTTCCTAATTAAAACTGATTTTCTTCTCCTATGAATATATAATTGAACTGAAGAATTAAAGATGTATCATATACTTGGATAATATTTATGAGCAATATCACACTCATAGGCAAGCCACGCGAAATGCCTCTATATCAGACGAGCTGCAGCTTCATTTTGACTGTTTTATCAATTAAAATTAATAATAATTTAAACGCTTTCAAGTACATTTTCATAAATGTCTGTTTTCAAGAGTTTTCCAGGACCTAAACCCAATACATCAAGCATGTTATAATCATATAACATGCTTGACGTATTGATAAAGATAATCAGAATAAACTCATATATGCTGGAAAACAGTTCAACAGTAGATTCATCTTTAAGCAGAATATGTTCAACACATTAAAACCAGTTTGTTTTTGGCAGACACGACCGCTGTGGATCTCTCCGCACGCTCTTCCTCTTTGCCTGTGGATGATGATGATGATGACAACAGTGAGGACGTGTCTGCGTTAAGTGAGCATCAAAACACCACAGTAAATGATCTTAGTGTTCATACGGTCTCTCCTCACGTGCCACATTACTCCTCCTGAAGGTCGTCCTGAAGACAGCGTGATGATCTCGGTTCAGAAGAGCGATGCAGGAGTCTGCGCTGAACAAACGCCACCATCTTTAACGTGGAGCTGAAGGATGAACCCCTCACATGAGCACCAGCTGAGGTTTCAGGAGCCTGCTGGGATAGAGTTGAGCAATTCTATTGAAGCACCGGTGAACGTCTCTGAAACTAGAGCGCTGACATGCAAGATTGCACAGAAACAGATGCTTTAAAGTGCCGTTTCTGTTTGCACTCATATTTACTCATGCTTTATAAAATAGAGAAACCACTTGAATATCAGGATAAAATGTCTATCTATATATGAAGAGTTCAGATGCAAAAGCCTCTAAATGCCATTTGAAATTTTCTTCTTTAATGATGATTTTTTATCAAACTTGTATATTTAAGTTCAGTAATTTCACTTATTAATTGTTATTTAAGTGAAATTACTGAACTTAAATATACAAGTTTGATAAAAATCATCATTAAACAAGAAAATTTCAAATGGCATTTAGAGGCTTTTGCATCTGAACTCTTCATATGCACACACACACACACATATGTATAATATCATGCATACAGGTATTGGATAAGAAGCCAGCCCGTGTAAAGAAAAGCGTTTTGCATTGTGACATTATTTTCATGACACAATTGCACTTTAAAGTTAAATTTACATTATTTTCAGTGGTTATTCTATGTAATATCTCAGGAAAGCGGCTGGAGCTCATCGTCATCAATGTGTTGGACAAATCCATTAAATGCTGTTGACTGAATTTCTCTGAATACACACACACACACACACAAATAAATATATTATAAATATAAATAAATATATATATATATATATATATATATATATATGAAGAGTTCAGATGCAAAAGCCTCTAAATGCCATTTGAAATTTTCTTCTTTAATGATGATTTTTATCAAACTTAGTAATTTCACTTAAATATCATTGCCATTTAAGTGAAATCACTGAACTTAAATATACAAGCTTGATGAAAATGATCATTCTAGAAGAAAATTTCAAATGGCACTTAGAGGCTTTTGCATCTGAACTCTTCATATATATATACACACCCACACATAATATAATATATATAGGCCTATACATACGTTTTATATACACACACACACATACTGTTTTAATGCAAAAAAAAAAAGTTGCAGAAGTGTCAAGATTAAAGAGAAAATGTAACCTTATTTGACTTTGCCTAATTCTACATTATAATAAAAGGCCAAGAGAAACATACACCAGTGTTAAACATGTCATGCTTACCTCGGAAATATCCACACGATTTTCCACTTCTGAAAACGAGAAATACACAGATGTTAAGGATGCATATCCTCAGTGTATAGTTTCAGAAGTACTAACCTTTAATGCACAGCTATGAGCATCACTCAAGCTCTTATCTGGATAAATCACACTCGTGTATTAAAGGAGGATTAATACAATCGTTTCAGTTCTTTAATAACCAGATGATCAGTAGTAAAAGGTGAACATCAGGAGGATCGCATTTCAACTCATTCATTATTGGTTCATTTATTAAGCTGTTATTTACCCAAAATATACTGCATATGATTACAATGAACACAGGAAGCATAAATACAGGGGGTGTAGGCGCATGTTAAAACCTTTCAGAGAGACGTCTCAGTTTTGCCTCTCGATTTAGTTTCTATAATTATCATCCTATTTGTCTTTAAGACCAAATATGTACATTTTGCTAGAACACTGTGCAAAACTTTGTATGATTGACAAACGTTTGCAGAACAGTTTTAGTTTTGCATAAATTAAAAACATGAACGAAGGCTGCCATCTAGTGATGTCATCCTTCAATGCTCATAGCTTTTTATATTATATATATATATTCATTTATTTTTGTATATTTTCAGCAAACAGTCGTATCAAAGAATAATTCATCCAAAAATGAAAATCGTCATTTGGTTTTAAACGGATATGCCGTTATTTTTGAAGAATCTTCATGCAGCTCTTTTCTAGATAACAGCAGCATACATTAAATTATTAAGAAATTCAACAAATGCATAAGAATTTTCCATTTTGGAAGAATTATTCCTTTTAAAAAAAACTATTTCCACTTACAATGTTACGAGTATTTCCTCTCTCTGCACTTCTGTCGTCATATTTTACACGAAAAGCACCTTTTTGAAGATAACATACGTTTTCTTAAAAAAGAAAAAGTAAATAAAAACCTCCTAATCTCCAACTCAAGTTCAAGTTGACTACAAAATAATTACAATATATGTACAAAAATGGATGCATTGATGATCACAGCATGTTAGTGAGAGAGATGCATCATGGGAGTTTTATCAAACGTTGTGATTGTTTTAGAGCCGGTCCAGACGCAATCCTCAGCTCAGACTTGGTTTTCCGGTCACGCCGCGAGAGGGATCCGATGACGTCATTGGCAACAAACATCACTGGAATGTTAAATGAGAAGAGGGGCGGTAATAACAAAACCAAAGCAACTCGGACATGTTCAATATGGCATCCGTCAAGAGAAACGAATTAAACCTAACGGGTGAACAAACAGGTGAACTCAAACTCCATGTCACGTCTTTGAGCGTTTCTCCACAGACCTCCTGCTCGTTTCCACTGGGATAAACGTGTGTGACGCAGACGGCCTGATGATCTAGACGTCAGACAGAACCAGGAAGTGCAGGTGAGCGTGTGCTTTGAATGTGAAGTGTTGGGAGTGATGGATCCGATGCGAGTTTCACGTGGATTTCTGCCGGTAATGAAGCGTCAGGTCGCCGCCGCTCTTCCAGATGAAGTGCTTCACCGTCCGCAGGTCCATGTTGGGGTCCAGAACCTTCCCAAAGCAATGCAACAAGTCAGAAAGATGCATTTACACACCGGGATCTGAGATCTAGGAGATTTCACTAGATAATTAGGAAAAGTGTCTTGGTCTGATTAGCACATATGCGGCAGTATTACTGATGACCTCCTAGTTGATATTGAAGTATAAAAAAAAAACATGAATACCAATAGGGATGCACTGATATGAACATTTTGGCCGAGAGCGATAATTCTTTATATCTGAAAACCGATATTTTGGCTGAGAAATCTAATTCCAAATTTTTATATAATTTTTGAGAGCCTGATTAGAAAAATTTAAGTCTCACCATTGAAGCCGTGTCCCAAAAACAAAAAATAACGTCCTCATAATAATTTTATGTAACCGATATGACCTTGCGCTGCACATGAACTGTATTTTCCTTTTCAAAGTGATTTCAATCATATTTCAAGCAATTCAAAACCATTGAACTGTTGAACATCTGAAGTGTCAGTTGAAGAGAATAATACATTATTTATGTTAGTGATCGGGGTTCGTAGATCGACTGGTAGAGACTATTTTTCAAAGATGGCTTCTTCCTGTATTCGCGAAGTTGACTGTGTGTATAAAATATCTTCTTATTAAGCTGTATGGACACTGACAAAGTTCTCAATGCTTCGGTTTGAATGTAGGGACCCTTATTATGCTGTCGTGTTAGTGTGGGGCTATTTTGAGCCTTGTTAGTGGTAATAAAAAGCGATTTTTTTTTGTCATTACTCTATGCCCTATATACTAGCATTATACTAGCATTATAGGCTAAACTGTTTTTATAGATAAAACTATTTACATTCGGCAATCATGAAAAAAATCTCAGATAACGGTTGAATAGGTAACAATGTGTAATTAGACCAAAGGTTCATTTTGCGCCGGAGTTCTCCTTTAATTGTGAGACTTTTGTTTTTGTAATCAGCCTCTCAAAAATGTAGATTTGTCGACTTTCAAGCATAAAGAATTATCAGTTATCGGCCAAAATGTTCATGTCGATGCATCACTAATTAACATCATGCTTTTCTGTGAAGCTGCTTTGTAACAATGTTGTTCATAATAATCTTTAAACAAAGGCTGCATGTTGAGATTAAAAAACGTTAAATTTCACTGGTACTGCTATGGAAGATGTAACCGCTAATCTGACTGTGTGAAAGCATGTATGTGTTGGTTAGGGCTGGGTAATAAATATCGATTTCTCGATATTAATCGATTCTCATTTTTACGAACCGATATCGATTCTTAAATCTCAAGAATCGATTAGTCATCCTGTTTCATTTGAATGAATGGATCATTGTATCGCGGCTGCGTGCATCCAAAAAAAAATTGCAATAATCTTTGTCCTTTGTTACTATTGATATGAAACAAAGTCTCAAATTTCGAATTACGTCCATTTTCTTTAGAAATTCAAAATCATAAATAGCGTTTTGTCGCTGTGGCGTGAGATCGCTCTGGAGAAGCAGCAGCGCTGATCTCTCTTCCGGCTTAATAATACCAGTCACAGCGCCAAATAAACATGAATGAGCATCTGAAAGTGTGTTAAAGATACAGTACAACTCATCCAAATCCGGATCATGTCACATTGATTCGCTCAATCAGCGTTTCAACCGTGGAAAGACGTCAGTTAAACAGCTTGTAATCAATGTCATCGTCATATTTACCTCAGAAAACCCTCATAAACTCGTTAGTCAGCTAGAAAAAATAACTCTAGAGAGGAGCATTCTGCTAAATATATACACACTATTACATATGCATTATAATCTTAATGTTCTTCAATATTTAATGCATATTTGAATAAATCTGGCAAGTTTTTATGACAGCCACCATTTAAATGTTTATATTTCATATGATCTTCTTATTATAAAAATAAATAAAAGTGTAATTTAAGTGTTTGTATAGCTACAAAACAGTTCATTATTACCTTCATATTAGACTAATGAAGTCTACAACTAGACTCCCATAGTTCACAGCATTAGTTCAGAGATTTGATTCCCTTGAGAAAAATTGCCATTTATTGTAACTGATATCCAAAATAATCGATATTGAATCGTAATCGAATCGAAAGCTTGTGAATCGAAATCGAATCGAATTGTGAAATTTGTCTCAATACCCAGCCCTAGTGTTGGTGTGTTCATGGGATATGGTACCTGGTCCTGACAGAGCAGCTCGATCTTCTCCTCCGCTAGCACCGCCATGTCCTCCTCCTCCTTCTGTTCGCTAGGCTTCTCTCCGGTCGAACCGCCCGTCTGAGACTCGCTGTCCAGGTTAATGATCTTCTCATACACATGTTCCATCACCTTCCTCACCTGTAACATGTCACTGGCCGACAACCGATCCCTAAAAACACACGGCTAGTTTTTATTTACATCCAAAACGGCTACTTCCAGTCGCTCTAGACTCTAACCTCACACACACACACACATACTTCTTTAACGTCTTTGCTCCGGACGATGAATGTGGTTGGAGGTAGAATGGGATTTTGTTGAATTTGGGCATGTTTTTCTGTAGGAGAATTAAAGAAATTTGCTTTAAATAACAGAAAGAAAAAGAAGACATTTGTTGGAGACGTAAACAGGATCTTACGTCCACTGTGATGTCGATGACCCACTGTGGGACCGTCTCGTTGAGTAACATGGACTCAGTTTCTCCACCGGAGTCTCGACACAACAGCCTGCACACACACACACACAGTTCATCACTGAACACCAGCATCTGAAGACGTGATTAAACAGGGACACACACACACACACACACCTGAATAATGTCCTTCCTCCTGCTTCCCCGAAGATCACCGGAGTGTGTGGCGGCACCTGAAAGTATCCGTTTCCTTTCTGTATCCGGCTCTCGTGTTCACCGTTCACTGAGCAAACACACAACATATGCCATCATCATCATGATTATCTGAAGAAGAAATGTATACATATACATATATATATATATATATATATATATATATATATAATAATTATAAACTTGGATATTATTATATTTAAATAAATCCAATTACATTAAATCCAAGTTTATAATTATTGTATAATATTAATTATTATTAATATTATATGCACATTTATATTATAATAATTATTCTAAGTAATAAATGTATCATATAAAGTAAATAACTAATATATTGTAATAAATACAAAAAAAATAAATATATATACATACACATATAAAGCATTATTAGAATTTATATAACTTAGACATAAATTATATATACTTATAAAATAAATATATATGTATAAATAAATATTATATATTAATAAATTTAGTTAAATAATATCCAAGTAAATAATTATTGTATAATAATAAGTAATATATATATATATATATATATACATACATACATACACACACATAAACAGACTTACATTATATATATATATATATAAAGATAGATAGTGCTAATAATAATAACAATATGCTAATTTGAACAAAATAATATATTATTATACCATATATATTTTTTTAAAATAATTAGCATATATAATAAATGATATTGCAAGTATAAACTTACAAAATAAAATGTTTATTTTTGTCAATAAATATACATTTATTTTGTATCATTAAAAATGATAATCCGTGTTTTAGTTGAGGGAAGTGTTTTTACCGCTCCCATGATTCAGCTCGCTCTCCTCGTCCATGGGGTTGACGTGTGTGCGAGGCCAGTACTCCAGCAGAGCCTGAAGCAGAAGGCCGCCCAGATTCACTGCGCCACAACAAACACATCATCACACCATCAGGATTTACCGTCACCATAAACATAAGCCTCTGGAGGGCGCTCTCACGTTTAGGGTCGGATCCGTCAGGACTGGAGAATCCAGCGTCTTTAGCAGAAACCCAGGCCGCAAAACAGTCGCTCTCGTCCAGCGTTATCGTCAACATCTGTGGATCAAAAGCCAAAATAATATGTAATATGGGAATAATATGGAATTTTAACTAGAAAACCTCTTGCACAAAATAAATTCAATCACCTTCATCAAGGACTTGTATATAACATGTATGTTAATTTTCAAAAAACACCGTTCTGCAGTGACTTACCCCCGTCTTCAGATCCACTGAAAACCAGTTCGGCACATAAACCATCTTGAACCTTTTCTTGATCTCTTCATCAAACTCCATCTTCCCCAAGTCTTCAACTTTACAAGCCTGACGAACATCAGAAAACAATCCAGTTACACGACAACTAGCAATCCAATCAATCGATGAATATAACCGTTAATCTACCACGGTACCTTAAGCACATCCCAGTACGCCACATTATTGTTGGTGTCTTTGGTCAGAATGTGTCTTTTGTCATTCAGAATGTGGCACTGAATTATACTGGCGCCACCTAGAGGTCAAGACATCAAACCAACATGCTGAAGATACGGCTTAAAGCTGATCATCATACACATCCCAAGTCATTTTAATGTTTGTTTCGCTGGATGATACAGCACCATAGCTGTGTGTAAACAGCATAACAAGAATACAATGACCCAACTCAAGACTGAAGTCGTACCTTTGATAACCTGTTCGGGCTGCGTGTACAGTGGCGTCAGCGGCGTGCTGCAGTCGTTATCATAATCTCCAGACGCTCGGAAATTATGGATTCCCTTCAGAGACTGAAACAGAAGATTTGACAAGAATTATGATAATTAGACGATATTTTTCTGTGTGTGTATTGTGTTGTACACTGGCAGGTTTAGGACTGACTCCAAAAGTCTTTGGTATTCTTCATATTCTGTGTGTTGGTCAGCTCACAGCAGTGACAGAAATCATCTTTTCCAACAAGTTTCAATTGATTTGAACCTTTAATGGACATTTTTACCTTTATAAAGCCATTTTTTCTAAGCTAAATAAATCATCTTTTACATTTAATGAATAAATTAAATTAGAATACACTTCAAAAATGCTTTTATTGCTTAGTATTTTTGTCGTTTCCAGTGCAAATATCTAAAAGTTCTTAAATCAAGATGCATTTACTAGATGAGTAAAATGACATATGTCCTGTTTTCCACGGGAATAAATCAAAATTAAGCGAGTTTTTGCTTAAAACAAACAATTATCTGCCAATGGGGGAAGAAAAATAATCTTAAAGGAGTAGTTCACTTTAAAAAAAAAAAAAAACTTTTTCTGGTAATTTACTCGCCCCCCGTGTCATCCAAGATGTCCATGCCAAAAAATGAAGGTTTTTGATGAAAACATTCCAGGATTTTCTCCATATAATGGACTTCAATGGGGTCCAAACGGTTCAAGGTCCAAAAGACAGTTTCAGTGCAAACTGTTCAAAGGGCTTTAAACAACACCAGACGATGAATAAGGGTCTTATCTAGCGAAACGATTGCTCATTAAAAAAAAAAAAAAAAAAAAAAAAGTTTAAGTTTTATAAGCTCAAATGCTTGCCTTGCTCTGTTCTGTGATGCGTGTTTGTGACTCTCCTGTTTATCAAAATGAACAAATCTTTTCCCGAGTCAATTCGTTCATTTCGTTTATTGAATGAACCAAATGACACGAAAAAAGATTCGTTCATTTTGATGAACGAGTTTGAACAGGAGAGTCACAAACGTGTGACTTCTTGAACGAAATCCGCGTTCTGAATTAATCATTTTAACGATTCAATGAACAATTACTTGCTTCTTTCCCGAATGAATCAGCCGTTTGAACAAATCGGTTGAATGAATGACTCCCTCAACTCGCTTATTAAGACAGAGACTTGCCGCCGCCTACTGGCGGTTTTAGTTTCATATTTAAAGTAAAACGTTAAAATTAGAAATCATGTCATATTTAAATATTGAATATTGTTTTTAAACTATCTCATAGCTTTATTTATGCAATTGTAAACGGTGTGTAAATATTAATGCCACTTCTGACAAAGATAAATTTAAAGTGGCAAATATTGCACATTAATTAATAATTTCTTTCACTGCTGTGAACTGACCATTGCATAGAATTTGAAAAATATGAAAATCTTCACGAGTCAGGCCTTAACCAGCCATGGCACCAGCACAAAAACACAATCAGTAAAATATCATCTAATTATTACCAACAAATCATTGAAAATATCGAGATTCGAGATATTTTTGTCAATATTGCACACCCCTAAAGTATGGTATTAATTTTGATTCGTTCAGGTCTTAAAAATGACTTAAAAAGCCTTAAATTTGACTTTAAAGAGTGCACAGGAACCCTGAACATGCAACACAAAAGATTACCTTAAAATAACGCCACTGGAGCACATCCAGGGAAAGGCGACACTAAATAATGACTCTCGTGAGTAAACGAGCACGCTGCACAATACTTAAAACTCAGGTGTGACGTCATGCCGGACACCAGCTGCACTCACCCATTTATTAACCGTGGACTTCGTGGTGGAAACCCAGATGGCCGAATGCGGATCAGCTGACCTGTCCAGCTCCATCTGTAAGACACCCAAGCACATTCACACCTCAGTAACTTTACTCTTCGTAGTCCACAGCTGGCGCAGGGGTTTGTGGCATACACTTCCACCCGAGATTTACAGTCTACAGACATCACTTTATTTTTCAATCTTAAAATGAATCTTTATTGAAAGTGGATCATATATGTAGTCGAAACTCCAAATGTAAAAGATTTTTTGAATTTGGTGCCCTAGAGTAAAAGAAAATGCTGTACTTTTTAGCAAATTTAGCATTGCGATGAAAACAAGCAGAGACGCTCCAGAATGTGTTCATTCGTGACAGAGGTGGGCGGAGTTATGAGGTTTGACTGACAGTTTGAGCAGCCAATGGAGTTACGAGATCTTTTTAATACTTTTCATTCCTTAAATATTTGCAAAACCCACAGACAGATGTAAAGAGTGACCAATAGTAATGATTTATGAAAACCAATTAAAATGCCGAAAAACATGGAGATACGAGATTTCCACCCGACAGTGAAAATAAAACTTTTGATTGTGGACTTCAGACGATACGTTTTACTATTCTCCTCTATCTTTATCCTGTTAATATTGTAAATAAACTAGAGCCGGGACTTTACTGCGTTAATTAAAATTAATTAATTGCAGACTTTAACGCATTAATTAATTACACACAAAAAATTAACGCATTTTAATCGCACTTATTTTTGCACCGTGGAATATTTCTCACTGGATTAGTTTCGGCGGACCGATTATACCGGAGCACCAACTAGCGTTCATGACTTTTTACAGTCTTTGCTTCAGACAACTAAACAACAAACCACACTGAACATGAACGAAGAAGCTGACAGGCCGCTTTAGTTGGTTGTTATAAAACCGAACGGATGGAAGCGTCATTAAGAGCATGGCAGTGTGCAAGCTATGCAACAAGGAATTGGCATATCACATCGACCCTCAAGTTTCACCTCAACGCAAAACATATACAATTGCACTGGTTTGCTGGACTTGGTTGAACAAAAATAAACAATATTTTCTTACTTAAGCTTATGTATTCAGTCATTATTCAATGGTATACTAAAAATCCATGTGAAAAAAAAAATCTTCTCACTGTTCTCAGGTAAAATATTTATTATTAATAATTTTTTATTTTTTTAAATATTATTTTTTAATATTTATTATTAATACATTTTTTTAATCGAGTCCCGGCCCTAAAATAAACATATCGGACCACAAAAATATTTTCATAACCGTGTGGTGCAACATATAAGATACCAGCTTACCATCCACCTCTAGTCGAATATATACATATAGAGCCGTTTTCATATTGTATAGCATGTTTATGTTTACATGTATATACGAGACCACTTAAATAAGAAGTCAAATAAACTTCCAGCATTTTGCTCTTGTATGCGACCGTCGCACCTTCAGCACAGGCGCTTTCTCCTCACAGATCAGCACCCGGATGTCAGGATTGCGCAGGTCTGTGCAGTAGATCTTGCGGTCGCGACCCCCGGAATAAACGTGTGTGAAGGCCTCGTTGACCTGCAGCGCCCAGACGCCCTCATCATGAACGCGGTATGTGGCGATACACCTCTGCTGACCCAGAGACCACAGCCGGATCGTCCCGTCAGAGCTTCCTGAAAGACACTGGACACACACAGAGCAGGGCTGAACACATGCAATCCAGGACTGGCACACTGTGCTGTGCTAATCGAACAGCTGCAAAGTCATTTCGGTGGTAAACAAACTCAGAGTAGGGCGATGCAAGTTTGAGAGGAGCGCCCCCCCGACAAATTTCGCGAGAATCACGACATGCTTTACGGGAACGATTTAATTTGCATGTTCCCTCGACTCATTGTCAGTGAAAATTGTTTTGGCGAAAAACGCCGATATTTGACCTGGTGTGTACGGCCCTTAAAGGAGTAGTTCACTTTTGAAAAAACTTTTGCTGATAATTTACTCACCCCCATGTCATCCAAGATATCCATGTCTTTCTTTCTTCAGTCGAAAAGAAATTAAGGTTTTTGATGAAAACATTCCAGGATTTTCTCCATATAATGGACTTCAATGGGAACCAAACGGACCAAGGTCCAAAAGACAGTTTCAGTGCAGCTTCAAAGGGCTTTAAACGACACCAGACGATGAATAAGGGTCTTATCATGCGAAACGATCGCTTATTTCAAAAATGTAACTTTTCTAAGGACAAATGCTAGCCTTGCTCTATTCTGTGAGGCGCGTTTGTAACGTCACGTAATACGTAATTACGTTCAAAAGGTCACGGGCGACGTAGCCGGAAGTACAGAATCAAAATCGTCCGACATCGTTGTTTTACCTTTTAATTCCTTTTTTTGTAAACGGCGTTTGAGTTAGTTTGCACGTTCAACCTATGCGTTCAACTTGTAAACACTGACTCTGTACTTCCGGCTACGTCACCCGTGACCTTTTGAACGTAATTACGTATTACGTGACGTTACGTTCGCATGATAAGACCCTTATTCATCGTCTGGTGTCGTTTAAAGACATTTAAAGCTGCATCTGAAACTGTTATTAACTGTCTTTTGGACCTTGAACCGTTTGGTCCCCATTGAAGTCCATTATATGGAGAAAATCCTGGAATGTTTTCATCAAAAACCTTAATTTCTTTTCGACTGAAGAAAGAAAGACATGGACATCTTGGATGACATGGGGGTGAGGAAATTATCAGCAAAAGTTTTTTCAAAAGTGAACTACTCCTTTAAGATTGGTGTGAATAAGATTGAACATGCGTTGTTAAACTATTGAAATAATAACCTCAATTATGAGTAGGGCTGGGTATCGATTCAATTTTAACGATTCTGATACCGATTCCGATTCCGCTTATCGAATCCGGTTCTTAACGATTCTTGGTTTCGATTCCAGTATTTATTGGAGAGAAAAAGGAGAGCAAATACTCTTGAAATGCGCGTGTCTTATCAAATACCCGGTTTTTGGAATTTTGGAACCGGTTCTCGATACCAACCCTAATTATGAGTTGAAGAAAATATGTTGATCTAACCTGAGTTCCATCTCTGTTTAGCAGCAGTGATTTGACGTTGTCTGAATGTCCCTTCAGTTTCATTAGTTTGGCACAGGTCCGCGGGTCCCACACTCTCAGAACCTGAAGTGAGGAAAACAAATCAATTAAATAAAGACAATGCGAAATTATCGGACTCAGAACGTCAGGCAGTTGCTATACATGACAAATATCACAAGAACCTGAAGAATTCAGGGAATTTTAAAAAAAAAGAAAAAACAATATATTGATTTATTATTGCATCTGTACAACCCTGATGTATCTAATGTACCTGATGTAACTAACTTTATTTACTCTTAATATGTCCCTGATCAAAAAGGCTGCATTACAATAATGTTAACCAAAAATGCATGATTTATCACTAAGATTATGTCAAACCTTTTCAGTGGACCCCGACACTATGACCGTCCCCATCTGATTCATGGCCAAGCTGTAGATGGAGTCCTTGTTCCCGCTGAGAGAAGACGCTGTATAGCATAAAGAAAGAGAGATTTATCTTTAAACACAAACTTAAATTCAGGATTCAGTGATTGCTGAACACATATTTTGGGTCTACTGATAAAAGGCACCAATCGAAAGTGTAAAGTAACTATTTTTTTTGGATTTTGATTGCAGTAGACCAGTGGTTCTCAACCTTTTCCAACTCGCGGGCGGCCCACACAACCAAACACGCAAGTTTACGCGGCCCACTGC
Source organism: Pimephales promelas (assembly GCF_016745375.1). The sequence goes on from NW_024121766.1 coordinate 246,736, forward strand.
AATAGTTTTAAACGGATCGACAGATAATGGGTTATCGAGCCCAGAATCGAATCGGCTGCTCTAGCCTTCATGCACAAATATCAGACTGCTGTCCCGTCCAATGCTACGCTCACTGTCAATCATTGCAATTTTGAGAGTTAAAGGGATAGCTCACCCAAAAATGTTAATTCTGTCATCATTTCCCCTCAAGTTGTTCCGAACCTGTATTTATAAATGTCTTTGGTTCTGCTGAACACGAATAAAGATATTTTGACAAATATTTAACTAAACTTTCGGCACTGTACTAGTCTTAAACATTTGTTTTAATGGCCACGAAAGCAACATTTTAGATTCCAGTGAAATTTCAGGGCCAATTTCAATACCACAGCTAAACCTATTCGCCTAACTGATATAAATGTAAAACATTATTAGGCCGTGTGTCCAACGAACCGTTTTTATCCAGCTGAAAACGCTAGACGCCGTGCTTTGGGCGCTTGAGAGCGTTTTGGCAGCGCGGCGTTTTTTCCGTTGAGACATTTCGTTGCTATGATACAGAATATCCGCAGCAGTTTGAATGTTGTGACAGTTGGTCGGTGTGGTATTAGTCCCACCCCTCCTCCACTGTGATTGGACGGCTGGGTAAAAAGTGACAGTGATGAGCGCTGTTGAACATTTTACAACTCCCAGCAACCAGTAAAAACGCTCAGTGCCTCGGTACGCTCATGGCGTTTAAAAAACGCGGCGCTCCCATTGAAAACAATTGAAAACATACGCCAGGCGCGTGGAAAAACACTTTGGTGGACACACGGCCTTAAAGACAAGTTACAGTAGTTTTCTGGAAGAGACGTCAAATAAAGTAATCAAATGTAAAACACTAAAGTCTTCTCTGTGAGAATCAAACATAGATCAACGTACATAAGTTATTCAGTCAAGAACAGAGAATGATTTTTGTGTCTTACGTCACTGAACGCGGATCCACAACACAATACAATGCTGAATAAAGTCGCAGTTTTTGTTATTTTTGGACCAAAATGTATTTTCGATGCTTGAAAACATTGTAACTAACCCACTGATGTCACATGACTACTTTGATGATGTCTTTATTTCCTTTCTGGACAAGGACAGTATACCGTACACACATTTCCAATAGAGGGACTAAATCTAAAATATCTTAAACTGTGTTCTGGAGATGAACGGAGGTCTGACGGGCTTGGGACGACATGAGGGAGAGTCGAAAGGATTTTTGGGTGAACTAACCCTTTAAACACCTCTGATTGGCCGTAGCATTCAAGGAATGGACAGATATGTCTGTGATTGGCTACACTGCTCAACCCTGCAAAAGCACAGGAGTGTTAGCCAAAATCATATTATAACAGCTAGGAGACCAACAACTGACATCTTTCTGACTCGGCTAATGCAAAGATTGGTATTGTTTAGCAATAGCATGTCCTAAACACTGTTGCAAACGGAGATCAGGCTTGACGTAAAGCGCCGGTCAAATAATGTGTAAAGCTAAAATAAGCTAAATAATATAAAGCAACATGGCTGTTTGTTCTCCCACACATGTGAAGACTACCGCTAGCTACTCACTACTGTATCTCCTTGGTCTAGCTTGTCAGACATTGCTGAAGATTTATCCTTACTTGTAGATGAAGAAACATCTGCATTTGTCCTTTTCAGCGACCCTGTTGATAACCATTCATCCATGTTTAAATCTGTTGTTGCCTACAGTATGCAGCAAAAGTATTGGTGGTTTATTCTCAACACAACCGAACAGCGAGCGTAAATAGTGATAACACAGTTACAGTTTCATATTTATTTTTTGTTATATGCAAGTAGACAGTTTCACATATTAACAATTATTTTTTATTAATAGTAAATGGCGCCCCCTTGCAATATCGTCGCGGCCCACAGGTTGAAAACCACTGCAACAGACCAATAAATGATCATTTAGTCATAACACTTTACAATAAGGTTTTGGAAGCGGCATAACATGAACAATAACATTTGTATTAACTAACATTGATTCATGCTGTAAAACACATGTTTATTATTAGCTAATGCATTAACTAATGAGACCTTATTGTAAAGTGTTACCACCGTTATAATATCAAAAAGTCGATTTTTTATTGTTCTGCATATCAGTTATTAAACACTTAAAGTCCCCCTGTGGTGTAACTCCAGCTTTTAATGTTGTTTATGTGTGCATGTGCTGTTTTTAATTTACTTTAAGACAAAACCTGTGAAAATTCATTCAGTATTTCCTCCTTAAAACTGCAGTGAAAAAACACGCTTTGAAATCGCTGGTGTTTCTGACTTCACAAACCACCTTGTAACCAATCAGATCAACCAGTGGATCTCTGAGTGAGTGAGTGGAGGCGGGGCTCATTTGCATATTCATAGACCCTCGCATACTAAATGACGCAATGGTGTCGGGTTACATTCAAGATATTTTATATCAAGGACAAAATGCTTAATTTTGGTGATCAAAGATGAGTTTTAAGGGGTAAAATGATGGACTACAGGGGGACTTTAAATATAATAATCTGTATTGTTATTAAGCCAAAAATCTCAAAAGTAATTGAGAACTCACTAGTGACAGTGTTATTGGATGCGGTCAGTGCTGTGAGTGTGTTCACGTCCCAGAGGAAGATCTGTCGGTCCAGCCCGGCCGAAGCCACCAGCTCTTTGTCTTTAGCATACGCCAACGCCTTCACATAATCCTACATAAACACACACACAAACACTAATGAAAAAAATCATTCAAATTATTGAAAGTAGAAAACCAGATACAGTTAATAGTGAAATATTATAACAATTTAAAATAGTGTTTTCTATGTGAATATACCGTAAAGTGTCATTTATTCCTGTGATCACAGCATCATTACTCCAGTCTTCAGTGTCACATGATCCTTCAGAAATCACTCTAATATGATGATTTGCTGCTCAAGAAACATCAATGTTGAATGCATGAACAGAAAGTTCAAAAGAACAGCATTTATCTTAATAGAAAGCTTTTGTAACATTATACACAACCGTTCAAAAGTTGGGGTCAATCAAATAAATCAATACTTTTATTAAGCAAGGACGAATTAAATTCATCAAAAGTGACAATAAAGACATTTATAATGTCTTATGACATTTATTTATTTATTTTTACTTTATTTTAAAGGATTTTTCAAGTTAAAACACAAAACAAAAAATGGCTTCGACTACACGCGTCTTATGACATTTATTAATGTCAAAATATTCTATTTCAAATAAATGAAATAAAACTTTCTATTCATCAAAGAATCCAGAAAAAAAGAAAATGGATGTTTCAACATTGATAATAATAATGTTTTTTGAGCATCAAATCAGCGTATTAGAATGATTTCTGAAGGATCATGTGACACTGAAGATTCAGCTTTCATCACAGGAATAAATTACATTTTAAAATATATTCAGATAGAAAAGTTACTTTAAATTGTCATAATTTTTTGTTGTTGTATTTTTAATCAAATAAAGAGACTTCTTTTAAAAACATTAAAAATCGTTTTGAACGGCAGAAATAAAGCAATCTTCAGTGCCAATGATAAGGAGTAGAGGAAATAATTACCATAAACGATTAAGGATATCTGGTCACACTTTACAATAACACATTATATTACAATACATTTATTAATCGTTGGTTAATAAAAATACTGTTAGTTCACAGTGCATCAACTAATGTTAACAAATACAACCTTCGATTTTAATAATGTATTAGTAGATGTTGAAATTAACATTAGCTAAGATTAATCAATGCTGTAGAAGTACTGTTCATTATTAGTTTATGTTAACCACTGAACTTTATTGTAAAGTGTTACCGGATCTATACGACGATAAGGAAGCAGTTTTTGTCGGATCGAGGATTTCTCACATTATATCGTTCAAAAATCATCTGCATTTAAACGGCTCAGGATGTTCACGTGGTCTTTTCCCGCAGCTCTGATGTCATCAGTCACATGACAGTACCTTGTGCGTTCGCAGCGTTGACATGCAGAAGCCCTTGTGTGCGTTCCAGACCTTCACTGTGGTGTCCGAGGACGCCGAGATCACTGTAGAGACAACACACACGTGTATATCTGTGCCGTACACACACAACAGAGGCCCTGCACCTGTCAGACACACACTCACGTGTTTTCCCGTTGCAGCACAGGACGATGTCATTGACCCAGTCCGTGTGGTGCTCCATCGATGCAATGTACGGATCCTGCTGCAAGACATTTACATTTCATCATTTAGCAGACGCTTTTATCCAACGCGACTCGAGAACAGTAGAAAGAGCAGCTGTGAGGACGTCACATGATCGACGGGCTCACCTTGTGCTGGTTGACGCTCCATATCCTGATGATGGAGTCTCGTCCGGCGGTGAAGAGCCGGTTAAGAGCTGGATCCAGCTGTAGTGCGTTGACTCCATTACGATTATATTTCTCCACCTCGTCTCTGATCACATAGGACACCTGCAACACACACATGCTCAGAGCTAGCCATCTTACCCATTAATCGGACGGCATGTATGCATTACGATTAATCGCACAGTGCAGTATATAAATGAAGAAATAAATATAAATGCACAGTGATCATGTATTTGATGTGTCATAATAGTATTTAACCTAAAAAATAAATTCCTCAAAATGCAAGTTTTTTTTTAAAATCATCTTTTAACATGTTTACATGGATAAACTATGAAAGACATTAACGGCACACAAGACAAAAAATATGCTTAGTCACTTAAAGGCACTTTAGTTCACTTTGAAATTAATTTTTTGATGTTTTATCTTACCTCAAGGGCATCTGAGATGTAGGTGTCTTTGTTTCCGCTGTATTTTCAATTTTGACATTTTTCAGTCAAAGCGTTGTTGTCTATCAGTCATACACTGGAGGCTAAGGGGGTCCACCAAAGAGCAGCACAGAGAAGTCCAAATTAAACATCATTTAATGACTCGTAAATGCAAGTACACATTGATGGCCTAAGACACGAAACGAACAGTATTTATATCGTTTTTACCTCTTGTAATCACAGCCATGACAAAATGATCTGACGGCACGGGCGCTTCGGTCTGGAAGTGATCGCTTGCGTGTGACGTCACTCTTTGTTTATACAGAGATTTGGGAAGTTTTACCTTTCACTAAACATATTTAGATATACGGGAAACCGCAATGGAAGACGATTTCGGTATATCTAAATATATTTAGTAAAAGGTAAAACTCACGAAATCTCCGTGTAAATATTGAGTGACGTCACACGCAAGCGATCACTTCCGGCGTAACATTGAACTGATTCAGTTCGGTTCAGTTCAACTGATTCAGATCACTGTGATTACAAGTAGGGCTGGGCGATAAAACGATAACGATAATTATCGCGATATAATTTTCCTCGATAAAACGATATCAAGAGGTCGATAATTGTTCGATAATGTTTATGCGTCAAAAGCGGAACGAAACTCATTTAACCGCGCGCGCCACACGGAGCATTTATCCGCTCGGGTCAAAGTCCAAATGGCAGCGCACTGAGTGCAGCGCGAGCTCACGCAGACGCGCCTCTGATCGTTTTGCTCACGAGATCCAGTGAGAAGCACTTGAGTTCAGCGAAGAACACAAATGTCAAGTTTAAACCAGTTTAAAGGCAGATGAAACACCGCTGACAAAAAGGAAAAAACTGAATTGATACTGAATCCATTTAGCTTCCCATGGATTTACTGTAGGGTTAGCCTGGTAATATTAACTGCACCATGAAATGTGGAATATACATATTGTATAATATTATTAATGTAGACAATGTATTATGACTAATGGAATATAAGTACAGTATTTAATAATGTATTTAACTGTTAGGCTATTGTTTTTCATACAAAAAATACAGAAACCATAAATTTATGCCATTATAGTGAGGAGCTAAGGCTATAACTGGTTTTATCTGTGGTTATCATGATCTAAAAATGCATGATACTGGATGACCAATGGTTAATTTGAATACAACTCAAACAGTCAGAATATAACTTTTTACCACATAAAAATATGGTTGTTGCAACAACAAAAAAACAGATGTTACTGTTTTTGTTAATGAACATAAATTTAAAGAGTAGTTTAAAAACACAATTAACACTCTGGTTTATACAACTTTCACTTAGTTACAAAAATCTGCCTTTAAACTTAAAAAAATAAATATTTGACATATATCGTGATAATTATCGATATCGACTGATATAAAAAAAATTATCGTGATAATTTTTTTGGGCCATATCGCCCAGCCCTAATTACAAGAGGTAAAAACGATATAAATACTGTTGGTTTTCTCACACAAACCGCTCGTTTCGTGTCTTAGGCCATCAATGTGTACTTACATTTACGAGTCATTAAATCATGTTTAATTTGGACTTCTCTTTGGTGGACCCCCTTAGCCTCCAGTGTATGACTGATAGACAACAACGGTTTGACTGAAAAATGTCAAAATTGAAAATACTGCGGAAACAAAGACACCTACAGTGTATTAACAGTGTTAATACACTGTTTTTGATGCCACTTATGATTCATGCAGAATAAATTCATGATTTATGATTCACGCAGACCCATTTAGCTTTTATTTTTAATAAGAAGCATAAGACTGAGGTAAAATATAGAACTAAAATGTGAGCACGGTATAATGCGTTTAAATGAGGGCATATATATAGAGAGAGCCTAATATACAAGCCATCTGAGAATAACACTTAAGAAAAGACTTGTTAATTTTATTTCTAGCCCTTTTTTTACTCCTTACTTGTATTCAATTATATATTACACATGACAATAAAATATAATTTTTTCAGAATGATGAAGCACTTTTTTTATTTGACTAAGTTTATTTTAAAAATCCCCACAATTCTGAAGGTTAAGTCATTGTTTATTTGTGTAATTGAGTTATTTATAGACTTTTTTTAATGGAAAGCAAAAACAGCTTTATGACAAACACATGGAAAATGCGTGTGCAGCATCAAGGCACGATATAGCAATACCATACTCATATTTTGTAACCTATAAGTTACATATGTGTAGATCTTCAAATGTTCATTATTGCTATGTGCATGGTAACCACGTGACTGTGTTCAGTGCCTATGCTGTGTGCTTGAATGGTCATGTAAGTTAGTCCGTAAGCATATTCCCATATGTTCATCATGTATAAAAGGATTATTGCCATAATGACACGAAGTGACCTTATAGAATCGAAATCTGTGCACAAACCAGGCTACATATTTCCATTTGCAGCCAATAACAGTCATTTAAACTCCGCCACATCGAATTTATGTTATCACGGGTGGCAGTAAGCTATCCATACAGACTTCGTATGCAGTATTTAGACACCTGACTCAAAACGCCCCAAAATTGCAGTCTGGTAGGCAACACATTATATTTTGAGACACAGCCTGGCCTCCACCTCCCTCTGCGCCACACAAACACACACACGTTTAAAACAACCGATACCACAGCGATCTACAGTGTGAACACTACTATCATTGCACAAATAACACACACACACCACAAGCCCACACGCGAGTGTGAAACAGTCACCTGCACTTTCCTGCGCCCCGCTGCATTCTGCCTGTGATGCGTCGCCATCTTACATGTTGACGCCGTGACGTCACTTCCGTCACGCCAAGAATACCCGCCAGCGCGGGAGCGTGATGTGCTGAAGAGCTATGAATAAAGTATAAATACGTGCTAGAACATGCAGTTAAATGTTGTGTCGAAATATAGTATAAGAAACATCGTTTTTCTTTGTTTAAAAAATAAATACATACAACGCAAAGTGTCGAGCGTTGTTTAATTGTTATGCTAAACTAAGATTTTTACAGTTTTTTACAATTGCTATGACAGATTTTTCAATACTTTTAACAATTTTCCAAAACTCTTAACACAGTTAGCACTACATCCGTCTGTGTAGGCTATACTATTACAGTTATTTACATTTGCTATGACAATTTTTTCAATACTTATTTCCTAAACTCTTAACGCACAACACACCAACAACACACAATTGGCAAAATGGTTAATTCCATAGGCTAGCTCATAACACACACTGTATACTAAATTCCAACTCTAATTTTCAAAAAACAATAATACACTAACACAATAAACTGTCTACCAAAACACAAAAACGCGCTCTCTTCCAACAGGGACATTTGGTCAATCATAGCACAATGTCATAAAAACACTACCATGACACTGCATTATTTTATATGTCAGGTCTGCCCTTATACAAAAGACAGTATATTGTATTGATGCATAGATTGTTTCACTGCAGTTTCTGTTGAAGCCTCTCTACAGTTTTGTTTTAGCAAATGTCTGCATTTTGTTTCCTTTGCTGTAGAAATTCAATACAAAAAAATAAATGACCCTTCTCTGAGTAGCAGTGTAGAATATATGGTTTCTAAAAAAAAGAAGTATTGATGCAGTAAAGGCTTTATTTGCAACAGGACATTTCTGCAAAATAACAAAAGTATGCAATAGCTGTCATTTACAGAATTACTACTGTATGTGAAAATACAAAACAGAAAAAGCCATCTTCTAATCATCCCGGTCTTCTCTATTTGGCCACATGTTCTCATCCACGTCACACACTTCTCTGGCAAAGCTTGTTGGGAAGAATTATTTGGCGTTCCTTATCCACCGCTGGCTGTGTTCTGTGATGTCCTGGCATTGCATCCAGGAGGGATATTTGGTCCTGTGGACGATGGTCAAAAACCTTCAATCTCCAGGATAAGGAAGGGAAAGGGGAGTAATGGGCAAAGAAAATGCCTATGTGAAATGCCACATATTTGCATATTTCAATCAGCTGTTTCTCAGTGACACTAGAATAAAACACAGGGGATATGTTTGTGTTTAACTTTCAATTCACAATATAAGATGTTTACCTTGACTTCAGCCTGTAAGGTTAGGTTTAGAACATGGTGTTATCTGGACATTGGTAAATTTGGCAGTAAAAATCCAATGTTTTGGTCTTGTTTGAGCTTGTGTGTAAATTTAGTTAAAGCAGTTTAAATTTGTGCATTTTGTGTTACTGTAAAGCTACACCGTGTGATTTTTTACCCCCATTTTGCGGTGAAAAGGTATATGACCATCCAGTGAATTCAATGAAGCAACGTGCATTTATTTGATTATCCATACATGTTCACATGCATCAAGCTTTATGTGTCCAATGTATTGCATTGCATTGCACGTTTTAAAACTAGAGCTTTGATCATAAAACTAAGCATTTAAATATCATCTTACTAAGACATTGTTGACTGATATTTAGATGATTTTATGATCGCAGTCTATAAAGATCTCATTGATTTACATTACAAGCATCAGAATTTCCTCGTGTCTGTCTATATAAACATCAGCATTTGAACCAAATTGTACATTTTTGCTGTTTCTGCTACCTTGAGTATGAGCTCCATATTCTCACGATATCGTACCGTGAGCCATAAAAGCCTGATGTATCAAATATAATCAACAAGCACCGTATTATTCCATATGTCAGTCTTTAAAGTTTTCAAATGATTTCAGAGTCATAAATTCCTTGTTTACTGAAGTCATGGCAGAGTGATAGGTGCTAGTGCTAGTCATGAGCAGTAGAGTGAAATGTCTATAAAATGTTGAAAATATGAATATAAAATATGAAAATAATTCGCTTTTGCATTTCAGTGTACTATTAGACAATGCACTATAAATCAGAGACAAACTCAGCATTGTAGATCTATTGAATTACCGTTCGGCTTCTCAGACAGCTGGCCGCTTTCGTCCTCTCTCATACTGTACTGACGCTCAATTGACTAATCGTCCTAATGAGAGTCTCTCAGGGTGTGATTGTAGACGTTATGAAGGCATGAACACTTGTTGAACACTTGCACCTTGTTAACGCGTGACCTTTGCTGCTTGCTTGTCTTCACTTGGCAGGACATCTAATAATAGTGTCACAACTTGCCATTCAAACAAACTTACTTTCTCTGTTGGGAAACAATGAGTTATAATTAGGGCTGTGCAAAAATTAATTGCGATTAATCGCATCCAAAATAAAAGTCTGTGTTTACATAATATATTTGTGTGTGCTGTATATAATTATTTTGTACAAATAAATACACACACATGCATGTATAAATTTAAGAAAATGTGTTATTCATATATAAATTATTTATATAATATAGATTTTGTATATATATATATATATATACACACAGAATTTAAGCACAAAAAAATCTTAAATATATACATGCATGCATATGTATTTATATATATAAAATAATCATACACAGCACACACATATATTGTAAACACAAACTTTTATTTTGGATGCGATTAATCGCAATTAATTTTTGCACAGCCTACGAACACTTCTTCCCTGATTGAAGTGATTTAATTTCAGTGTTTTTAATGTCAGTAAGAAATGAACTAGACCAGAGTTAGAAAACCAACTAATACTTACCTCATACATGACAAGGGCACATGTGCAGCTGTACTGGGACGGCAACCAAACGTTTGATCCGACAGAAAGACGACACCCCATTTGTCTCGCTCGTCTTGTGACAGTGGACGCATGCACAGAATACCACAGCTGCAATGAAACGAAGTGGTCCATCACGCTTCCCTTATTTATATTTATCTTTCAGTAAAACGTTCCCCAGATGGATGTGCTGCTGTCTACAGCCCAACTACTGATTCGCAATCATTCTCGTCACTTTCCAAGAATTTCACAGGGTTATCTTTATACCCAAGGACAAATGAGACGACGATCCTGTGCCAGCGAAGCAACGAATCATTTCATCTGTTGTTGAATAACACTGCAATTTCTAATTCTGTGCGGTTCTTAGTAATTGTGTGTCCCTGAAAATACAATCCCATTAATAGCAAGTCATTTTACTATCGTTGCCTCATATGTCCTCATAACATGGGAAATAGAGCTGCAGGAGAAAATGAATGCAAGCGAACACCATTGTTGAATTTCAAAAGTGACTTTATTAGGATTACTTACCCATCTGGTGATTAGCCTGTGACTTTCATAAGAACACAAACAGAGGTATGCATGCACCCAACATAAGCTAATAATGTTGTGTTTTTCAGATTGGCTTGATTTTAGGACTGTGTTGAGGTTTGTGTTAGTGATTGTCCCCCAGTAATTATTTTCCATTATGAGATGTCGTTGGCAGTGGTGGAATGACTATGTGAAAAACTATGCTTATCCCTCCCTACATCAGCCAAACCGAGCACAATAGCCGTTTGGCATAACGAGTTGCCAACTGCCTTATTTAGATAGATAGTCGCTTTATAAAAGAGAGGAAGGACACTTTATCGAGAGGATCTTCAGCTTCAGCCATTTAACTTTCCCTCAAGCCTACAACTTGTAAACAGGTAATTCAAAATATTATACGAGTCATAAGGAAGTTATGATGACTTTGGAGTTCATGTTAATGCCTTGTTTGTAGGGCAGTGTTTGCAGTGATTCTCTGGAGGAAGCGGTCAGAGGTAAAGCATCTGATATTACTGTTTCATGGTCGTAATGCATGTTTTATAATGACGTTTGTGCAGTTGTTTTACATCGTAACAGCAATTCAGCGTCATTAACAATACAGTAGGGAAAGGATTGATTGTGGCTTGAAGCATGTTTAATATCACTTAGAAATATGTATGATAGATGTTTTTTAGTGTTTCCTGTAATGCATAGTTCAATTTCTTTGCATGCACTTTTTTGTTACTATTTTATAAAATTAATTTTAAAGCTTTGAATATATCGGTAGGCCGATATTATCGGCCGTTTTTAGGCATTTTCCAAACTATCGGTATCGGCAGTTATAATGGCCGATAAATGGATATTTCAAAAATAAAAATAAAAACAGACGAAACACGCTTCAACCATGTCATGAGTGTTGGGGTTGTATAGTTTGTCCACCAGAGGGCACTCTACACAGTCCCTCGTTGAGTTGGTCATGACGAGACGTACATTGCTTGAATAACAATTAAAAGAACATCCCCATCAGTTCTCTTAACTCAAATAAGGATGACAAAATTTGTGACTATCATGTCCAGTTTTGCTGCCGAGAGTGAAGCGGAATTAGCTAGTAATAGTTACGTGTAGTTGACTGACTGTCCTTTTAACTTTTCGACAATGTGACTGAAGTATTTCTTTAATAGCGCTGACCGTTATAGCAATGAGACGCATCATCTCTCCTTGGCCTGTTATATTGAAAATGTATGTTTTACAATTTGCAGTATGACGTTATCCATTGCTAAATTATGGCTCATCATAGACTAGCTAACCATAAAGCTAGCTAACGCCACTATCATCAGTCTGTTCTGTTGTGACAATAAAAGGAACAAGTTTCTTTTTAAGATGCATTATCATATTATTTTAGTTAAAACTCATAAATAACTACAAATAACTAATGTTTGGGAAATCTGTTAATGTTTTGTTGCGCGTTTCTGAAAAAAAATAAATAAATAAATAAAAATATCGGCCGATATATCGGAATATCGGATTTTAAAACCAACAAATATTTGTATCGGTATCGACCTTCAAAATCCTTTATCGGTCGGGCTCTACTTTGAATGTTTGTTTATTGAAAATGGCATTGTTTCTTAAGTGTCCAAATATGCTCCTATATGTCATTCCGTGATCAGTTTGCATTCACTCATAAACAGCAGTCGAGGTGAAAGATGGGAGATGTCGCGATGGAGGAGTTTGGAGCTGCTGCTCCGTTCCTCAGGAAATCAGACCGGGAGCGACTGGAGGCCCAAACGCGCCCCTTCGACATGAAGAAAGAATGCTTCGTCCCTGATCCTGAGGAGGAGTACGTGAAAGGAACCATTGTGAGTCGGGACGGTGATAAAGTCACCTGCGAGACTGAAAAAGGCAAAGTAGGTTCAAGTTAAACACGTTTTTGATTATTCCTTCACTACATTAGTAATGTTAGTAGTGAGTAACAACTCTTGGAGTATGTGCCTTTTACAGACAGTTACTGTGAAGGAGGCTGATGTTCACCCCCAGAACCCGCCAAAGTTCGATAAAATCGAGGACATGGCGATGTTCACCTTCCTGCACGAGCCCGCAGTGCTGTTTAACCTCAAAGAGCGTTACGCAGCCTGGATGATCTACGTGAGTGGAGTCTTAAAGAGCCCCTATCATAGCATTTGAAATGTTCCTATTTTTGTTTTAGGAGTTCCCAAAAACAGTGTTACGTGCATGCAAGGATAAAAAAACACTTTATTTGTCTTACAATATGCATTTATTTTTAACTGATTTGCTCACCGACTCCCAAATGATTCGTACAACGACTCATTTTTCCAAACCACTCCTTTGAGTGACGCTAATCGGCAGTGATTGGTCTGATGTCAGACCCAGTCAGTTATTGTTTGTTATCATAACGCATAAACATATTGATAAAGCACTGCAGTACTACAAGACGCTCTATTCTTTATGACAACTCCAATAACAGCGACAAACATTTCACATATTTAAAAAAAATTGACATTGGAGACCTAGAAGCTGCGCTGAGCGTAACTTACACACACACACACACAAACACACAGATACACGCGCACACACATAGTGCCTCGCGCCCCGACGCAACAAACCGTTCAAAACCCATAAAAGCAACAATTATTAATAATACTTACAGGTTGTGATTCGAAGGAGGAAGCTGATCCATATACACTGGGTAAGTGAGTTACTGAGCCCTCCTTCAGCAACAACCGCTCGCGAATACACATTTGAATTCATTTATGTTTTTGAACTAACGTTATTCGTCAATAAAATGATGAGAACACAATCGGGCTATACTGTTGTGGTATCGTTGCAAATATGAACTCTAACCACCGATTCTTCACATGCTCGTCCCTGGTAAATGAAAACAAAGTAGCTGAACTATCTTTGCATTGTAGAACACAGCGTTTTCTCGACATGATGCTATGATGAAGTATTTGAATGTGTAGACTTCAAGTTTACACTTCCGTCTGCGCGCGCAGTAACTGGGCGTGGCCAATATGTCTCTACGTCACTACAAACCAGCTAATGACTCGTTTCAAAAACAATTCATTTCATAGACTCAGAGTCGACTCTCACTCACACATTCTCTTTATCTTGCATGAGCAGATCTAAACCTTCTGTGAATCTCTTACAGACCTACTCTGGGCTCTTCTGTGTCACTGTGAACCCCTACAAGTGGCTGCCAGTGTACAACCAGGAAGTCGTTGTTGCTTACAGAGGCAAGAAGAGGAGTGAAGCTCCTCCTCACATCTTCTCCATCTCAGACAATGCCTACCAGTACATGCTGTCAGGTGCGTCTAATGAACACCAGTGGTTCTCAAGTGGTTTTACTTGCAATTTGACTAGCTTCTATCAAGTGACAGATTCATAGAAACAGTTTGATGTATGACTAATCAAAAATATTGGAAGTGTTTTTTTTTGCATTTTTCATGTGCATTTTGAAAAGCACATGAAGTAGTTTGCTAATCTAACTAGGCATAATTGTTTGGTTAGTTGCTTTTAATTAAGTCTTCCCCACCAGCATTTAAAAAAAATTAAGTTGCAGCCACTACTAGCATTTAATCTTTTCACAAATTCCTAGGGGCCCTAAAATATTTTGTTGTATACATATCTGAACGGACAAAACATCAAAAGAAAGAACAGAGCTTCTGAACAAAAAAATATTTTATTACACACTTGAGGTGTGCAAATTTCATAAAAAGGAAATCATGTTTTTGTCAAAAAAAAATTCATCCGGATTGGATCCAGAATGAATACCAAATAAATCAGACGCAGTAGATTGAGTCGATCAACACCCCTGAAGCGTCACAGCCCTAATGCTAATCCACGGCGGAAAATCTTATCAATGGCGGGTAAAGAGTTAAATGCATTCAGTGTTTTTAAACCCGTTTTTCAGGACCGCTTAAAAACAGAACAGAGTTTGTTTATAATGTAACTGTATTGTTTCATATTTTCATTGCTCATTTCAGACAGAGAAAACCAGTCTATTCTTATCACGTAAGTCTGCTTCTGCGTAACACTTTCTATAATAGTTGTTTTTAAAACTGTGTGGTGCTTAACATTTGATCTTTCGACCTCAAGTGGAGAATCTGGTGCTGGAAAGACTGTGAACACAAAGAGAGTCATTCAGTACTTTGCCAGCATTGCTGCTAGTCCTTCAAAGAAGGACACCAGTGAAAAGAAGGTAAACAGAGGAGATCTGAACTCAAACGCGAACGTTGCCGTTCACCGTACACAAATTTCTAATATTGTGTTTTCTAGGGTACTCTGGAGGATCAAATCATCCAATGTAATCCTGCTCTCGAGGCTTTTGGGAATGCCAAGACCATCAGGAATGACAACTCTTCTCGATTTGTGAGTGAATGAAATAGTAAAAACTGAATACAGCTTTTACTTCAACAATTTTTATCTTTTCAAACAGGGCAAGTTCATCCGCATTCATTTCGCAGCAAATGGCAAACTCGCTTCTGCAGATATCGAGACTTGTAGGAACACTTATGCTTAGTTTCATCTTAAAATAATGAAAATAAATGCATGATAGTAATGATTTTTAAACAAAAGTTCTCTGTGACAGACCTTTTGGAGAAGTCTCGTGTGACTTTCCAGCTCAAGGCTGAGAGAGACTACCACATCTTCTACCAGATCCTGTCTCAGAAGAAACCAGAACTTTTAGGTGGGCATCTATAATTTTGTTTGAAAATGCATTATAACATGTTGTCTAAGTGCTCTGTGTCCTTTCTCTCAGAGATGCTGCTGATCACAGCAAACCCCTATGATTACGCCTTCATCTCTCAAGGAGAGACACAAGTGGCCTCTATCATTGATGCCGATGAGCTGATGGCCACTGACGTAACATCTTTTAGATTCATTTTTACTGAAAATACAAGAATATGACACATTTATCATGTTCAATTAATTTGCTGTAGGAAGCGTTCGATGTGTTGGGCTTCACCCAAGAGGAGAAGAACAGCATCTACAAGCTGACTGGTTCTGTCATGCACTACGGCAACATGAAGTTCAAGCAGAAGCAAAGAGAGGAACAGGCCGAGGCTGATGGGACTGAGGGTCAGTATTAGGATAAAATGCTGACATAATGCATACAGTTAGTGGTTAATATCAGTTAAAATCTGTAATTGATGACAGATGCTGACAAAGTTGCATATCTGATGGGCCTGAACTCTGCTGATCTCATCAAGGCTCTGTGCCACCCAAGAGTCAAAGTAGGAAATGAGTGGGTCACCAAGGGACAGAATGTCCAGCAGGTGGAGACTACATCATGATTAACATCCCTTCATAACATATTGTTCACATAACCATAAAAACACATTATCCGGTAACATTTTAATGTCTATCGGACAGGTGTACTACTCTATTGGTGCTCTGGCAAAGTCAGTGTACGAGAAGATGTTCCTCTGGATGGTTGTGAGAATCAACCAATCCCTGGACACCAAACAGCCTCGCCAGTACTTCATTGGTGTGCTGGACATTGCTGGATTTGAGATCTTTGATGTAAGCTGATGTTATTATTATTCAAGAACAAATCCAACAAGGAGTCCAATCTGTTTGACCATTGTGATTATACGTTATATTCCACCTGCAGTCCAACACCTTTGAGCAGCTGTGCATCAACTTCACTAATGAGAAGTTGCAGCAGTTCTTCAACCACCACATGTTTGTGCTGGAGCAAGAGGAATACAAGAAGGAGGGCATTGAGTGGGTGTTTATTGACTTCGGCATGGACTTGCAGGCTTGCATTGATCTCATTGAAAAGGTGGGTGTACAAAACCTTTTTTCTGAATATCTAATTTTGAAGCTTTATTTAACTCTTAATTTACATTTTGTTGCCTTCTCTATAGCCCATGGGTATCATGTCCATCCTTGAAGAGGAGTGCATGTTCCCCAAAGCCAGTGATGCAACATTTAAAGCTAAGCTTTATGACAACCATTTGGGGAAATCAAACAACTTCCAGAAGCCCAGGATTGTCAAGGGTAAACCAGAGGCTCATTTCTCCCTGGTTCACTACGCTGGCACTGTGGATTACAACATCAATAACTGGCTGGTGAAGAACAAGGACCCTCTTAATGAGACTGTTGTTGGCCTCTATCAGAAGTCCACCATGAAACTTCTGGCTCAGCTGTTTGCTAATTATGCTGGCGCTGACTCAGGTTGTGCTGATGACATGATCCTTGAAACAAATAAGAATTTAGTGCAAGTTTCATTTTAAAAATGATCAATTATTCAACAGCAGCAGAGGGAGGAGGTGGCAAAGGAAAGGAGAAGAAGAAAAAGGGCTCTTCTTTTCAGACAGTGTCTGCCCTCCACAGGGTAAAATATAGAGTGGTTTCCATGCTGATTCATAATGAACTGTATTATTTAGTATAGCTTGGTTTCTTAATTTATTTAAACAGCATGACCTAATATATTTATATATATATGGTAAGAGCCATGGACAATATCTATCCACAGGAGAACCTGAACAAGCTGATGACCAACTTAAGGTCAACTCACCCTCACTTTGTGCGCTGCCTCATCCCCAATGAGACTAAGACTCCTGGGGCGATGGAGAATCCTCTGGTCATGCACCAGCTGCGCTGTAACGGTGTGCTGGAGGGCATCAGGATCTGCAGGAAGGGATTCCCCAACAGGATCCTGTATGGAGATTTCAAGCAGAGGTACATTCACTTACAAATACGAGACATGCGAGTCGCACTTGGGTCAAAAACTTTACTTTACTTTAAAAAAGTTATGCAATGAGACTTGACATTTTCAAATTACACAAATGTGTGTAAATGACAAATATTAAATCCCATTAAATAATTTAGCTTGTTTAAAAACAGTGGCAAAATCGACACTATTTAAACTTTATTTTTTAAATATTCAACAACAGATACCGTATCCTTAACCCTGCTGCCATCCCAGATGGTCAGTTCATTGACAGCAGGAAAGGAGCTGAGAAGTTATTGGGGTCTTTGGAAATTGACCACAACCAGTACAAATTTGGACATACAAAGGTATATATTCTAATTGGTAATTGCTTTGTAGATTGTGTAAATCTGTTTAATTCAAGTTTTAAAATGTTATCCTATCCCATATTAATGTGCTGAGACAACTATAAGTAATTTATTAGAAGGCTGTCATCCTTAAAATGTGTACCATGTCTCAGGGGCACTTGCAGCATTGCTCTATTTGTTTGTGCATGGGTGCCTTTGATTTACTGAAATCAATTATTTCTAAGGTGTTCTTCAAGGCTGGTCTACTGGGTACACTTGAAGAAATGAGAGACGACCGTCTTGCTCTCATCATCACCAATATTCAAGCTAGATCACGTGGTCTTCTCGCAAGACTTGAATTCCAGAAGCTTGTTGAACGAAGGTAACTGGGTGGGCATTTAAATCTGTCACTGCATCATAAAAAGAGACAAAAAGAACAGTTTTATTTTGCAGAGATGCCTTGCTTGTGATCCAGTGGAATGTACGAGCCTTCATGGGTGTCAAGAATTGGCCCTGGATGAAGCTCTACTTCAAGATCAAGCCACTGCTGAGATCTGCTGAGTCGGAGAAAGAAATGGCCAACATGAAGGAAGAATTCCTGAAGTTGAAGGAGGCTTATGCCAAATCTGAAGCCCGCAGAAAGGAGCTTGAGGAAAAGATGGTTTCTCTTATCCAAGAGAAGAATGACCTGCAACTCCAAGTCCAAGCTGTATGATTATGATTTTATAAATCTATACTTTTGATTGAATTGTACAGAGACATTAAAATAAATATACGTCGTTTTTTGTACCTGTAAACAGGAGCAAGATAATCTTTGTGATGCTGAGGAGAGATGTGAGGGTCTGATCAAGAATAAGATCCAGCTCGAGGCCAAAGTCAAAGAAATGACTGAGAGACTGGAGGATGAAGAGGAGATGAATTCTGAGCTGACTGCAAAGAAACGAAAACTGGAGGATGAATGCTCTGAGCTCAAGAAGGACATTGATGATCTTGAGCTCACTCTGGCCAAAGTGGAGAAAGAGAAACATGCCACTGAGAACAAGGTCAGTTTTCAGCACTGAACCTGTTAGTGATGCTATAATGGTGAGTTAAGATTCCCTTGATGCAATAACACATTTCTACAGGTTAAAAACCTGACAGAAGAGATGGCAGCTTTGGATGAAATCATCGCTAAGCTGACCAAGGAGAAGAAAGCTCTTCAGGAGGCCCATCAGCAAACGCTGGATGACCTCCAGAGTGAGGAAGACAAAGTCAACACACTCACCAAAGCCAAAACCAAACTGGAGCAACAAGTGGATGATGTGAGAAGTATTCTTAACATTTCTATTGTAAATGAAAAGGGTGACATTTACAATGCTGAACAAAATATTGTCCTTCCAGCTTGAGGGTTCCCTGGAACAGGAAAAGAAGCTTCGTATGGATCTGGAGAGGGCAAAGAGGAAGCTCGAGGGAGACTTAAAGTTGACCCAAGAGAGCGTGATGGATCTGGAAAATGACAAACAGCAAATGGAAGAGAGGATTAAAAAGTGTGTTATCCAGAGGGGAAAATAATTACTTAACAATACAGCTCACAATCTGAATCCTTATTAATACTATTAATCAAATATGTTCTGCAACACAGGAAGGATTTTGAGATCAACCAGCTCAGTAGCAAGATTGAAGATGAGCAGGCAATGGCAGCCCAACTCCAGAAGAAACTGAAGGAGTTGCAGGTAAAATGTATGATTCTTAAAAATGTAGACAATTAAGAGTTCTATCTAATTCAACTTTGGCTTTCCTCACATTTCCAGGCTAGAATTGAAGAGCTTGAGGAAGAGCTGGAGGCTGAGAGAGCTGCTCGTGCTAAAGTTGAGAAACAGAGAGCTGATCTGTCCAGAGAACTGGAGGAGATCAGCGAGAGGTTGGAGGAGGCTGGTGGAGCCACTGCTGCCCAGATTGAGATGAACAAGAAACGTGAAGCTGAGTTCCAGAAACTGCGCAGAGACCTTGAAGAGTCCACTCTGCAACATGAGTCCACTGCGGCTACACTGAGGAAGAAACATGCAGACAGTGTGGCTGATCTGGGGGAGCAGATTGACAACCTCCAGAGAGTGAAGCAGAAGCTGGAGAAAGAGAAGAGTGAACTCAGACTGGAACTGGACGATGTGGTCTCTAACATGGAGCAGCTTGCCAAGGCAAAGGTGATGAATTCTTGTTTCCATGTTAGCATTTTTAACAGTTTTTCTTCACCTCAGATGTTCTTTAGAATCACATGTTCTTTTTGGTTTATTTGGTATTAATTAATTATATAATATCTATCCAGGCGAACTTGGAGAAAATGTTCAGGACTCTTGAGGACCAGATGTCAGAATACAGAACAAAATACGAAGAAGGAACACGCAGCATCAATGATTTTACCATGCAAAAAGCTAAGCTACAAACTGAAAATGGTATGTACTCTGATTAGGAAATACTTAATCCTGTGTATTGTTAGACTAATTATCAAGACCACACACTACTTTATGTAATGTACTGGTTATACTTCTATCTAGGGGAGCTTTCTAGACAGCTGGAAGAAAAGGATTCATTGGTCTCTCAGCTAACAAGAGGCAAGCAGTCCTACACCCAGCAGATTGAAGACCTCAAGAGACAACTAGAGGAGGAGATCAAGGTATTTCAACCAATGTTGGTTCTTGAACTCACAAGGCTAGGGTAACACAGTGTAGCAGTCATACACCTAAAGCACAACACTACCCGGTCACCCAGTAGATCTTCTAGGAGCAGTGGGATTTAAACCCACCTGCCTGAAAGGGACATTCCCATTCACAGAAAACATTAATTGTAAATATTTTACAGGCTAAGAATGCCCTGGCCCATGCAGTTCAGTCTGCTCGTCATGATGCTGATCTGCTGAGGGAGCAATATGAGGAGGAGCAAGAAGCCAAGGCTGAGCTACAGCGTAGTCTGTCCAAGGCAAACTCTGAAGTGGCTCAGTGGAGAACCAAGTATGAAACTGATGCCATCCAGAGGACTGAGGAGCTGGAGGATGCCAAGTATGAAAAACCTACAATCTTATTAAAAAAATATGTAACAAAAGAAAACAAAAACATTTTAAAGTAATGCTTCTGTGTTATATTTGTAGGAAGAAACTTGCTCAGCGTCTGCAAGATGCAGAAGAAGCTGTGGAAGCTGTCAATGCTAAATGCTCCTCTCTGGAGAAGACCAAGCACAGGCTGCAGAATGAGATTGAAGATCTCATGGTGGATGTGGAGAGATCCAATGCTGCTGCTGCTGCTCTGGACAAGAAGCAAAGAAACTTTGACAAGGTCATTGCATAAAACCCTTACAGATAAATAATCTTTGTGTTCATTCAGCTCCCAACATGGCATCATGACTTTTGCGTAAACATACACGCCACTTTCAAGTCAAGTGGCATGTTATCTATACGCATTTTGAACTATCTGCGTGTATGTCTACGCTGTTAAATGCGCGAGCGAAACAAAGCAAAATGTAGATCTACATCTGGGGAGCGATATTTTTTCCTAGGATGGTAGGGGAAGGCTCATAAATGTTATTAACCCCACTTGCGGGTAGATTTAGGGACTGGGTTGGGGTAGGTCCTATATTTATATATACAGTAATGTGACGTTAAGTCAACGGTGTTCATAAACACGCTGAAAATCGATCATTCATGTTGATATAGCACGCCGAAAATGGAAATATGAATTAGCGTGTCATACATACGCCATTTCATGAGATCAGTCTGCAGCTCCAATGGTTAACTAATCAAAGTCGGATTCTTTCAACAGGTCCTAGCTGAATGGAAGCAGAAATACGAGGAGTCTCAGAGCGAGTTGGAAAGCTCCCAGAAGGAAGCCAGATCTCTGAGTACTGAACTATTCAAACTGAAGAACTCCTATGAGGAGTCTCTGGATCATTTGGAAACCATGAAGAGAGAAAACAAGAACCTCCAAGGTGCCGTTGATTTATTGGTCATCTGGGCTTTCACATACATTTCATAAACCTTTCTTATATATTAACCAGTATTACTTTTCCTACCAAACAGAGGAGATTGCTGAGCTCACTGAACAAATTGGCGAGAGTGGAAAAAACATACATGAACTAGAGAAAATTCGTAAGCAGTTGGAGCAGGAGAAAACTGAAATTCAAGCAGCTCTGGAAGAGGCTGAGGTAAATTAGTTATGTATAAATGTAGTAGGTCTAGTTTTTCTAGTTATACACCAGCAAGAAGACATTTGGTGCCTTTGATTGGGTTCTGTAATTTCTAATGGATAAGTATTTTTTTAATTGGTCAGGGCTCACTTGAGCATGAGGAAGGAAAGATACTTAGAGCTCAGCTGGAGTTCAATCAGGTCAAAGCTGATATTGAACGTAAGCTGACGGAGAAAGATGAAGAGATGGAGCAGGCCAAGAGGAACCAGCAGAGAATGGTGGATACCCTGCAAAGCTCACTGGAATCAGAGACTCGCAGCAGGAATGAAGCTCTCAGACTGAAGAAGAAGATGGAGGGAGACCTCAATGAGATGGAGATTCAGCTCAGCCAGGCTAACAGACAGGCATCAGAAGCCCAGAAGCAACTCAAGGGTCTTCATGGACATCTCAAAGTATGACAAATCTTCAAATCAAGATTTTATAATGATTAGGTGAACATAGCTTTGCTGTCTTTTAATCTGTAAAATGTTTATTTCACAGGATGCCCAACTGCAACTAGATGACGCTCTTCGTAGTAATGATGATCTCAAAGAGAACATCGCCATTGTGGAGAGACGCAACAATCTGCAGCAGGCTGAACTGGATGAGCTGAGATCCATGGTGGAACAAACTGAGAGAGGAAGGAAACTGGCTGAGCAGGAACTGCTGGATGTCAGTGAGAGAGTTCAGCTCCTACATTCTCAGGTATGACACATCTGCATTAGACAAATAAAACCTTTAAACCCATTCCTAATATCAATATCAAATAGACTACATGAATGTAAATATTGTTCATGTTCAGAACACCAGCCTGCTGAATCAGAAGAAGAAGCTGGAGGGGGATAATACTCAGCTTCAGACTGAGGTTGAGGAGGCAGTGCAGGAGAACAGGAATGCCGAGGAAAAAGCCAAGAAGGCCATCACTGATGCTGCCATGATGGCAGAGGAGCTGAAGAAGGAGCAGGACACCAGTGCTCATCTGGAGCGCATGAAGAAGAACATGGACCAGACCATCAAGGACCTGCAGCACCGTCTGGATGAGGCTGAGCAGATCGCCATGAAGGGAGGCAAGAAGCAGGTCCAGAAACTGGAGGCCAGGGTTAGTTAATGGAACTCAGTTATTAATAATGCATTTTCTATTTAAAATGCATTACTTTTGTAAAG
The DNA here is from genome assembly GCF_016745375.1 of Pimephales promelas. The sequence continues at coordinate 270,080 of NW_024121766.1, forward strand.
TTTAGTCACAAAAATTAGTTACTTGGATTCAGAGATAATTTTTGGTTTCGGTAGGTGAGGGATTTGGAAAACGAGGTGGAGCTTGAACAGAGAAAGGCGAGCGAGTCTGTGAAAGGGATCCGTAAATATGAGAGACGCATCAAGGAGCTCACCTACCAGGTTTTTTCTCTGTTCAACACAATATCCCCCAATATAACCCTCTTCAAACCACCCAGACCAAAAATAATCAAAAGTTTATTAACAGACTGAGGAAGACCGTAAGAATCTGGCTCGTCTTCAAGACCTGGTGGACAAACTCCAGCTGAAGGTCAAATCCTACAAGAGATCTGCTGAAGAGGCTGTAAGTTTATTGCCTGTACATTCCTGTACTGTTTTGTATATTGTTTATGCCAACAACCGTTTTATTTAATCAGGAGGAACAGGCCAATGCCAATCTGGGCAAGTTCCGTAAGATACAGCATGAGCTGGATGAGGCAGAGGAGAGGGCTGATATTGCTGAATCTCAGGTCAACAAGCTGAGAGCCAAGAGCCGTGATACAGGATCCAAGGTAACTTAACTCAGTGAGAAGGCTCAATGAAGCAAAGGGTAATGTTTATATTTGAATGGTGAAAGGCTTAGATATAATTTTGTAAATATCAGTTTCTAAAGCCTTTACCTTTCAGTGATGCCAGGTGAACTGTAAAATTAGTTAAAAGAGAATGACCTAAAGCGTTTTGTGCTTATCGCTTTCTCCTCGAGTGAGTCTAAGTTATGATGTAATGCAAAAACTAAAATCAAATAGCAAATATACCTTTCAAACACATTTCTTTTCCTTTCCACAGAAAGGGCACGATGAAGAGTGAAGCTCTTACTTTCTGAAGTCTTCCTGAAAGGCTTATTTGGTTTGAATCTGTGCCTCTTGACTTCATTACCTGTAGTTCTGTAGAATAAAGATTGCAAATTAAAATTTTCTTGTGGTCTTTATCATATTTGAAAACAGTTATTTAAACACTTTTGTCTTATTTACTATTATTCGACTCCTTTATCTTTGCAAATTTTCCCAGTGTGTTTTTCTAGCCCTAATTATACATTCCATTTATATGCAAATTCTTCACCCCTCCCTTTCGAAGAAGCTACGGTGGCTCAAACGGGACAAACATATCGTCTGACAAGAGTGTGTAACATTGTCACTGTTTCTGAACCACAGTCCATTATAAACCACATCATGGATAAAGTTTTAAAGCCATAGTCAGGTGAGGATCAAGGGTCTTAATATATAATATAATATAATAATAGTAATCAGCTGATTGTCTCACAAACATAACCAGCACATTTCTCCCCACATAGCAAACCCATGATACAGCGAACTATAATTTTTTTTTCTAAAAGGGTAGCAAAAGTTTAGCTGGCTAATATGAGCTGTTACTGTGGCCGAGCTGGTTAAAGCGTAAAGCCTTGACGCATCCGCATGAACGGCAAAAATGACATGTTTGTAACAGCGGGCGCCTCCGCATCCCCTAGACATTATTTACTACACAAAAATAGGCTTTTTTCTATTTTGAATTATTTTGAAAACTCTTCAAGATCGACTTAGATCGGTTGGTGATTCCTGTAACGTTACTGTTTTACGGTCGATGACAAGAGTACTAATCAGCTGTCTCATGAACATAACCAGCACATTTATCCCCACATAGCAAAGCCAAACTTTTTACACATCGCACCTTTAATAATTTATAACAAAACCATGACATGTATACAGTATCATTTTACAGAATACAGATTAACATTTGCCACATCTTATTTTACAAGTAAAAAAAAAAAAAAAAAACACCTACCACATGATGTATTTTTTCAAGTGTAAATGAAACCCAAGACCTTGTTTGGTAGATCAACGGGAGTAGTGTCTTCCCCTGAGTGTGCGTTCTGCAGTAAGGTTCCTCTAAACATCCTCCACACTGAAAATTATTGTGAAAAATCATTTTTTAAATCTACAGAGCATCTACAGCCAATGTTCAAGATAAAAACTAAAATGTTTGATATGATAATACTACATAATTTCTTTATTTCAGCTGTCTCACCTGCATGTCCTCGTTCCTTTCGAGTGCACGAGACCTGCAAAACAAATTACAACCCTAATGTATTCAACAGTTCCAAATAAAAACTGCTAAATTAAACAATGGAAATTTGTTAAAGAGTCACTGATTGAATAAAGAGAAGCGTGTACACTGGTAAAATCTGAGTATTAAATGTGAAGAACAGGCCAGTGCTAGAGGTGGAGTCCAACAGCTGAATATAGGGAGGAGCAATCCTGCAACCTTAAACCACAGTACAATGTTCTTGAGATATTTTAAGAAGTCGAAGATAAATGAAGCAACATCTTAAACTTTCACCCTTTTGGTTAACAATGGTCATAACAGTTAGTTGACCCATTGAGAAACCAGCAACAGGTGCATGAACAGAAAAACAGATGAACATTGTATATAAACAACAGGAATGATTTTTGTTTTATTTGCATAAAGAACTTAAGATTTTTTTATTATTGCCAAGAAAACAACAACGACTATTTCTTCCCTTTGTCTGCCTTTTAACTCGATACGGGGTCAAACGTTGGGTAATAATAAACACTCGTCTTGTGACCAGCATCGTTTTGCCTCAATTGGACATGTAAAATAAGTAGAAAGTATACGGCTTGCAAGGGTGCCAACATGAAACACTTGATAGGGCATCCGCTTTATGTGTTCTCAATGTCCCTCATCAGTTGCTTCTATTTCGTCAGAGACTCAGTAGGAATTTCACAGGGTTATCTTTGTACTCAAGGACAATGGGAAGGAAACAATGTTGTATTTGGTAAGAGGACGACTGACAGCCAGACACAGACCTCCTCCATATGCATCGATGCAGACGTTGCACACATTTCTACCGAGGGTTGATTTTAGGTTATAAAAAAAGGTCTAGTAGCATAAAAGTAAAAAAGTTAAAAAAAAAAAAAAAACTTTTTTTGACATACTAATGGTGCGTTCTATTATAGCAAACGAACCGACTCGGACCTCGGTTTTGACGTCACGTCCACACTTCAAGCGTTCTATTTGTTTTGCGCGTCCGAGTCGGAGAAAAAAATGGACGCCACCCGGAAAGCTGTTATAATGGTAGCACTGGCCGAGTACCAGGCACTTACAAAAAAAAAACAATTATTATGACTACACCTTATTAAAACGCAGCCATTTGAACTTGAAAATGTTCACTTTATTAATGTTTTTCATGTTAATCTTCTGTTAGCAACGCTAGCAACGTCAGTAATTGCACTCACATCAACCGATTCCAGGGGACGCAGTAATACGAGTGATTATAACCGTCATTTAAAATACCAAAGCGGTTCAAAAACAATGAAAACAATTCATTCTTACAAGTCACAGGGCGCAGCCATCTTGAATTCCGAAACGGAATTCTTGCTCGGTGTCCTTACGGTTGTCCGACGTCCGAGAGGAGAAATCCGAGGAAAGGGGGCGTGTTGCTAGGCAACGTCTGTCGTCCGATTCGGATCTCCGAGACGGATGAATAATAGAACGCACCATTTGTCAGTGTGTTTTTTATTAAATAAAATTAAAGTCAATGAGGTCCAATGATGTTTGTACACCAGCGTTCTTATAAATACCGCATTCTCTTTTGTTTTCCACAGAAGGATGAAATGCATACAGGTCTTGGAGCAAGGTGAGGGTAAGTGATGATTTTTAGTGAACTATTCATTTAAATTCACAACTATATACGCAACTAAGGGTGAGGTTTTTTACAATTGACACTGTATTGTTAAATGCGACTGAGGATGAACTTATTGTAGAGGCTTTACACTTTTAGGCCTTTGTTTCTGAACTCAGTTGGAAAATGTGGTCTAGTTGAATGACCTATGTTCTAGATAACCTGGGTTTTGGGTTGCTGCTGATATAAAAAAGTAAGAATAGTCTGGCAAACTGGACAAATAAAAACACAGTTCCTTTGATGAATATTAAGTTCACATTGAGGAGAGGTCGCGTGTACATTAATATACGCCGGGTTGGAGAAAGACAAGCTGTTCTCCTCAGTGATTTAGAATCAGCCAGCAAGAATTTCACAGGTTATCTTTGTCCTCAAGTGTGAAGGCAAAGGAACAATGGCGTGTCAGCGATGAAGGCCCGAGTGAAGCGATGCCACCAACTGTAAACTGACCTTGGCCCTTATATTCAGTTGCGGCTGCTCGAATGGATATAAAGCATCTTTGATGGACAGAGTGAAATGACACTTGGCTTGTCCTTGAGCAAGGAACAGATGACGCAAACAATGGGATGCATTTTCTTTGAGCCAACAGCTGTTTGCTGGTCAGTTATCAGACAATGCAAATAAATAAAAATAGTTATGATTGGTTAATAGGTTAACACAATGGTAAAAAGCAGCAGGATTGTGATTTCAGCAACTTTCCAGTTTCCTTTGCATTACACCAGTTATGCCATCTTAATATTTCTCCTTAAACCCTAATTTGGAGCATAAATAAGTTGAATGAAAGTTCATCTATCCTTACCGGCATGAATTATACCTTTTTCAAAACATACACCCATCCCATATGCATCCTAACCGAACGCAGACACTGACATGCTTCAGAAAATTCCTGCAACCATATATAGACGACCTCTTACAATATAAAAAGGGTGGAGAGTCTATGGCTTCAGACAAGTTTCTATCGTAGCATCAGACGGTAAGCCTTCAGGGACACCTCATACTTTATAACATCTTATGCATAGAGAGATGTTTTTCAAGTCATTATTAACTATAATGTAACATAATATTTGATATTAAATAAATAGTTATTAATTGTTTGACTAATACGTTATTCTTAATTGTTTGACTCTAGGACATCAAAGCATCAGTGTCAGAGGAGTTGAACTGCAAAGGTAAGTGACCCTGACAAACACTCAACATCACTGACTGTAGTAGAGTTATCAATTTATTAGTAATCCTACTTATCCTAATCCTAGAAGTCTTACATTATTTATACACTTATAAATGTTGCATTGTATGCGCAGCTGGTATTTTGGTGATTTTCAGTGGATGTATGAAATATTTTCAAGTTTGCAGACTGTAGAAAATCACATTAACTATCAACACTTTTAACTATTCGTGGTCCAAAAGACAGTTTCAGTGCAAACTACACTGTTCAAAGGGCTTTAAACGATTCCAGACGATGAATAAGGGTCTTATCAAGCGAAACGATCGCTCATTTAAAAATTTTATAAGCTCAAATGCTCGCCTTGCTCTGTTCTATGATGCGCGTTCGTGACTCTCCTGTTCGAAGTCGTTCATCAAAATAAACGAATCTTTTTTTGTGTGTCATTTGGTTCAGTAAATGAACGAATTGACTAGGAAAACAGAACTTCTGGTAAGCAAAATCACAAGTGATGAGAAAAAATATTGTACTTTTATTGTATTTTTTAAAACATATTTTTATCCTCTCAGAGATGCTGCTGATCACAGCAAATCCTTATGGTTAAGCCTACATCTCTCAAGGAGAGACACAAGTGGCCTCTATTGATGATGCTGACGAGTTGATGTCTACAGATGTGCGTTATCCAAAACAACCATATATTTGTAGATACTGGCTTCACAAGGTTTAGAGCTGAAGTCTGTATAACATGCCATGCAATGCTCTGTACATTTGCTGTAGGAAGCGTTCGATGTGTTGGGCTTCACCCAAGAGGAGAAGAACAGCATCTACAAGCTGACTGGTTCTGTCATGCACTTCGGCAACATGAAGTTCAAGCAGAAGCAAAGAGAGGAACAGGCCGAGGCTCATGGGACTGAGGGTCAGTATTAGGATAAAATGCTCACATGACACACAAGGGCATTAAAATATTTAATTTATTGAATGCAAAGGCAAAGAAGGAGTAGTTCACTTTTTAAAAAAAAACTTTTGCTGATAATTTACTCACCCCCATGTCATTCAAGATGTCCATGTCTTTCTTTCTTCAGTCAGAAAGAAATTAAGGTTTTTGTTGAAAACATTCCAGGATTTTCTCCATATAATGGACTTAATTGGGAACCAAACAGTTCAAGGTCCAAAAGACAGTTTCAGTGCAGCTTCAAATGGCTTTAAACGACACCAGACGATGAATAAGGGTCTTATCAAGAACCCTTCGAGTCATGACTAAAAGATTTGTTCATTTTGAAGAACGAGTTCGAACAGGAGAGTCACAAACGCTCATCAAAGAACAGAGCAAGGCGAGCATTTGAGCTTATAAAACTTAAACTTTGTTATTTATTTATTAAATGAGTGATCATTTCGCATGATAAGACCCTTATTCATCGTCTGGTGTCGTTTAAAGCCCTTTGAACAGTTTGCACTGAAACTCTCATTCGGACCTTGAACGGTTTGGTTCCCATTGAAGTCCATTATATGGAGAAAATCCTTGAATGTTTTCATCAAAAACCTTCATTTCTTTTCGACTGAAGAAAGAAAGACATGGACATCTTGGATGACATGGGGGTGAGTAAATTATCAGCAAAAGTTTTTTTAAAAAGTGAACTACTCCTTTAACATCAACCATTCTATTCTAACTCTATTTTTTGGCAACAGATGCTGATAAATGATCGGGCCTGAACTCTGCTGATCTCATCAAGGCTCTGTGCCACCCAAGAGTCAAAGTAGGAAATGAGTGGGTCACCAAGGGACAGAATGTCCAGCAGGTGGAGACTACATCATGAAATAACATACTGTCCGCATAACCATAAAAACACATTATTCTGTGTTACAAATATTTAAATGATCACAGAAGTGATCCCAACCCTAATTAGGGTTGTGATCACTACTGTAATCATGTAAATGGTTTGGTACAAATTTCTTTCCTGTCTTCTATTGAAGGAAGCTGAAATAGAATTTTTTAACAACATTTAAAGCTAAGCTTTGTGACAACCATTTGGGGAAATCAAACAACTTCCAGAAGCCCAGGATTGTCAAGGGTAAACCAGAGGCTCATTTCTCCCTGGTTCACTACGCTGGTACTGTGGACTACAACATCAATAACTGGCTGGTGAAGAACAAGGATCCTCTTAATGAGACTGTTGTTGGCCTCTATCTGAAGTCCACCATTGGAGACCTCAATGAGATGGAGATTCAGCTCAGTCAGGCTAACAGACAGGCATCAGAAGCAACTCAAGGGTCTTCACGGTCATCTCAAAGTATGACAAATCTTCAAATCAAGATTTTATGATGCTTTGGTGAAGTCCAACATAGTCTTTTTAGATTGAATGATTCAAAGCACTGAATTAAATATTACCAAAAAAATACAAGTGAAAACTTACCTTTCAATTGGAAGAACACAATGTTTCTCATTTGGACTTTCTCAGGCTAGATGCCTTGCTCATAATATGTGTGGGTGTGGTGACACATTTTTTTTATCTGTTTTTTGACCCTAGTCCAAAACAGTGTTCATACAAAGTTGTAACCATACATCTAACATGAAAACAAATGCTTAAGATGATTTGCAACTCATTTCACACATTAAACAGATGAGCTCTGAGGTTCCTTTTGTAAGATTTAGGGCAAGATTAGTATCTGTGCTGGAAATTGTAGATGTAATTCAAGGTAATGAGCAGGTCAATGATGGACAGATGATTAAAGCTAGAGTCAACTCTGAACAGCTGAGAATGGAGAGAAGAGGAGGAAAACAACTATGCTGCCGCTTTAAATGATACCGTATAGGATTCATGTTATAAAAAGCCTAAAAGGCTGAATCTCTTGCTAACAGTTTTTACTGTGAAAACAAGGTGAAGCAAACATGACTGGTTATCTGAAAAATCTTCAATTTGACGAAAATGTTCTATAATTGTATCTATTTATTAAAAATGCAGACTAAATATGTGGACAATTTGAGCTATCCTGTATTACCATAATTGCTCAATTACAGACAGTTCCTAGATGTAACAAAAAGAGAAGAGGACCCTGACCATCTTTATAAAAGAAAGCTAATAATAGCATCCACCTTCTGACCAGCACTACACTGTTCTCCCTCTGTTGGGCTAGAGTTAAGACAATGCAAACAACAAGTGTGCCAACATCTATAACTAGGCGCTCTTTTATGTGCATGGAGGCCTTTGCAAATACAGCACCTGCTTCACTCCAGATTTCAACATGTGGGCCGAGCTGTCCTCAACCGGCCAGAAGCACTCGGGAAGAATTTCACACCGTTATCTTTATACCCAAGGACAAACAGAAAGACAAAATAAAAGTCACAGAAGCAGAGGTAAAGGTATGTCTTTTGTTGTTTGATTGGCACTAACAGGTTTAGTTCATTGTCCAAATCCACTTCATGAATGTAAAAAAAAAAATACTTTATACTTTTTAAATGCTTAATCCTAAGAATTAGAATTTTAGATTCATTACACAAAACATTTTTAGGTAATATCAAAAAACAATAGTCGTTTTCAGTCTTTGCATTTCCAGTAGCCATACAAATGAAAGAACTGTGACCATTTATAAACCCTTAAAGGGATACTCCACTTTTTTTGGAAATAGGCTCATTTTACCACTCCTCCGGAGTTAAACAGTTGAGTTTTACCGTTTTCTAATCCATTCAGTCGATTATCTGATATTTAGAAGAAAATCAGTAACCAGACAGTTTCTGGTCTCATTGACTTCCATAGTAGGAAAAAAATATACTGTGGAAGTCAATGAGACCAGAAACTGTCTGGTTACTGATATTCTTCTAAATATCAAAAAAAAAAAGGCTGAATACATTCGAAAATGGTAAAACCCAACTGTTTATCTCTGGAGGAGTGGTAAAATGAGCCTATTTCCAAAAAAAGTGGAGTATCCCTTTAAAGAATCTCACATCTTAGGAGGTTCATAATCAACACCCTTCATATTAAATACACACATGGCCGCATATTAGCATATGAATATGTCTTGACCCCAACTTATCAGCTTGCAAGGTCTTGAGGTTACAATGGTTTTAGGCTGTCAGTCTAGCTACTCTGTAATTTGATCTGTATCAGGTGTTTTAAAGGTGTATCTATTTATACAAAAGTAGTGAGCAGAAAAGTTCAGAAAGTTCATTTGCTCTCCAAAAATGGATGTACTCGGGTAGATCATGCAAGCTGCTCCTCTCAATCAAGAAGAGGCACTCAATAGGAATGTCAAGAGTACAGCGAAGAAGACAAATGATCCATTACTAATACAGGACAAACTGAAATATTCACACCAGCAAGACACTGACCTTGTCCAGGCTCATTCAATAACTGTTAATCCGGTGAGGCCTCTAGTGGAAACCACAGGAACAGCATCAGTGATGAACCTCTATACAAGACAAAGAACATTTTGGAAGATGTATATTATCCAAAGTTAGTCCAGCCCATTTACTTACATTTTGTAATCTTATCAAGTCAAGTCAAGTCAAATATATTTATTTAGCGCTTTTCACAATACAGATTGTATCAAAGCTGCTTCACAGTATCAATCAAGACAACATCACAGTGTTTGTTTATTCATGAAAAAAGACAATCAAGATTGGTAGAGCTGATCAATGGTATGATGGGTCATTTAATTTGAATATCCTAATATGAATAACCTCATAAAGGTTTTAATAGCAGTACACAGAATATGCTTTCATCGTATGTTATGGATATTTAACAATAATCTTTTATTGAGTTACAAAAAGGTAAATACTATATTACAGAATCGTTAAACTCAAACTCTGATGTTGCAGTGATCAGTATTTGAAAGAGTCAGGTATTTTATGTTTTATTTTTAATTAAATTTGTTGCAACAGACCATTTTTTTAATCTTATTCAATTCTTTAATGTGTTTCAGGCATACAGTGGGTTTGTGATATTTCAATATTTTTCTAACATTTATTTTTGATACTCAATAACCATTATTAACTCTGAGCCTGACAGGAAAGATATTCCATGCCACAATAAACTGCCCCCCACCTCTACCCAGCATACCCAACCCGTCCTTCCAGACCAAACTGAGCGAGCTGGAAGCTTTGTGTGATGCCAACTACCATATTTAGAGAACAATTGCATTATAAAAAGAGGAGGAGATGTTTTCAATTGTGTCATCATTATCTTTCTTTTTGTGCGGTAAGTTGGAAGGCACATTGATTTATACACATATTAGAAATGAACTTTGAATCAAAGAGTTCTTTACTAATTGTATAGTATCACTTAATTTTCTTTCTTTTGTGTGGAACTAGATCTTTGAACCATTAGTCTCTGGAAACCACAACAGCAAAAGTGAGTACACTTCAATCTTGCTCAACAGGGTTTTGTTCATTTACTTAAAATGATTTGAAACCGAATGTGTACTAGTCATGTCACTTCATACATTACTATTGTGTCAAATAAAGGGTGAAAAATGGGGGATGCTCAGATGGCGGAGTTTGGAGCGGCTGCTCCGTTCCTCAGGAAATCAGACAAGGAGCGACTGGAGGCCCAAACGCGCCCCTTCGACATGAAGAAAGAATGTTTTGTTCCTGATGCTGAAGAGGAGTATCTCAAGGCATCTATTATCAGCCGAGATGGTGATAAAGTCACATGTGAGACTTCAAAGGGAACGGTGAGTTTTAATAAGTGTAAGCAGTGGCATTGTGATTAATCAGATGGTTCTTAACTATAGCTGTCACTTACAGTGGTTTAATTCATTTTGTTAAATGAGAGACTAGTTATGAACTCGCAAGTTTAAAATAAGGGCTGATTTATTTTGGAATAACTAATGTAGTTATAATAATAGTATATAATATAATATAATAATAATTCATTTTAACAATAGCTGGGTTTCAGTCACGTGATTATGATGACGCGCAGAATTCAGATGGAGGGCAGGGAGTGAAGAGCGCAATGGACGAGATGGAGGAAAGTACGTACTGTACTACTTTACACGCTATTACAAGAGAAACAAAATAAACAAAAAATTTAAAAAATATGTTGGACGTGATCCTTACGTTATGAAGAGGAGCGACTTTTCAACTGAACTGAAAGATTTTCCAGCCATCGAGGCTGTAGATATCAGCAACTACCTCGTCTTGCAGAAATACTTTGACTTTACAAAGTTCGGAAACATTACATATTAGTAAGTTGTATTAACTCACCTTTGACGAAGTGATCACTACAGTACACACACGGGCATTTTCCCCATTCGGCTCCTCCAGACCGCAGACGTTGGTTTTAGACGAGTTTTTCGGGTCAATTTCTAGCATTTCTCCCCTTATGAACAACGACTTTTGGTACACGATAAAAGCTCCTTGTGGTTTGATCGATTTAAGTAACGATAAACAACGCAAAACACAGGCATTTTGAGTTTGTTATAGTGCTTTCTAAATACAGCAAATCACTTCCTGCCCTCCATTTACATTTCGCGCCATGGCAACGCAGTGGTGTGACGTCATATAAAAAAATAATAATGTTGCATTTTCTGAAATTATGTATTTAAATCATTTGATTGAAATGCATCATAGTCTGAGTTTTTTTTCCTCATTTTTATTTTTTTTATTTAACCTTTATTTTACCAGGTAGGCCGATTGAGAACAAATTCTCATTTACAACGGCGACCTGATCACCATCTAATGCATTCTAATGATATAACTATTATTCTCATTTTTACGTTATTTTGGATAATGATCTGCTTAAATAAACATAAATGAAAACATGGTGCACATAAATGAATATGCATAGATTTTGACAAAAATCTCATGTTCCCACAGACAGTAACTGTGAAGGAGGCTGATGTTCACCCCCAGAACCCGCCAAAGTTCGATAAAATCGAGGACATGGCGATGTTCACCTTCCTGCACGAGCCCGCAGTGCTGTTTAACCTCAAAGAGCGTTACGCAGCCTGGATGATCTACGTGAGTCGAGTCTTAAAACACTCACACGTTCTCTTTATCTTGCATGAGCAGATCTAAACCTTCTGTGAATCTCTTACAGACCTACTCTGGGCTCTTCTGTGTCACTGTGAACCCCTACAAGTGGCTGCCAGTGTACAACCAGGAAGTCGTTGTTGCTTACAGAGGCAAGAAGAGGAGTGAAGCTCCTCCTCACATCTTCTCCATCTCAGACAATGGATATCAGTACATGCTGTCAGGTGCGTCTAATGAACATACAGTAATTATACAAATTGTTACTGCATTCATATTACATTGCTGGAGAAATAAATAACCAATATCCATGAAATCCATTTTCTAACAAAACATTGCTTTTATTTTGCAGATAGAGAAAACCAGTCAATTCTTATCACGTAAGAACATATTCTTTTTAATTGGCTGCAAAGACAATGTATAGTATGCTCTGCCTAAGACTGCTTTGTGTTGACAGTGGAGAATCTGGTGCTGGAAAGACTGTGAACACAAAGAGAGTCATTCAGTACTTTGCGAGCATTGCTGCTGCTAGTCCTTCAAAGAAGGACACCAGTGAAAAGAAGGTAAACAGAGGAGATCTGAACTCAAACACAAAATTATTGGAGTGTTGTTTTGTTTTATTTGTCATTCACCATAAACACATTTCTAATATTGTGTTTTCTAGGGTACTCTGGAGGATCAAATCATCCAGTGTAATCCTGCTCTCGAGGCTTTTGGGAATGCCAAGACCATCAGGAATGACAACTCTTCTCGCTTTGTGAGTGGACAATGATTGAAGTTACAAATAATTATCATTTTGTAGATTTTGTAGTTCCACAGCATTTAAAGACAATATCCTCTTTCGAACAGGGCAAGTTTATCCGAATCCATTTTGCTGCCAGCGGCAAGCTAGCATCTGCGGACATTGAGACTTGTAAGAAAGATCTTTGATTTACTGATTTATCTTTTAAGAGGCATATTCAGTGATTTGTGTGTGCGTGTACCTACTTCAGAGAGTAGCATATTTTGTGACAAATTTGTACCCAGAAGTGAGTTAAATCTGGGACATTTGGGAACGTATTTATTTGCATCGGCAACAATTTTCAAATAGTTTATTGCATTTAGCATTAGCTGTATATAAAATAAAATAAGTCTATGCAATGTCCAAATTTAGATACAATGCTTATTTTGTGAATTATACGAACAGACCTTTTGGAGAAGTCTCGTGTGACTTTCCAGCTCAAGGCTGAGAGAGACTACCACATCTTCTACCAGATCCTGTCTCAGAAGAAACCAGAACTTTTAGGTGGGCATCTATAATTTTGTTTGAAAATGCATTATAACATGTTGTCTAAGTGCTCTGTGTCCTTTCTCTCAGAGATGCTGCTGATCACAGCAAACCCCTATGATTACGCCTTCATCTCTCAAGGAGAGACACAAGTGGCCTCTATCGTTGATGCCGATGAGCTGATGGCCACTGACGTGTGTTATCTGAAATAGCTACAAATTACCATTAATACATTTTGATCTTATCTTTTAGGGCCAGTTGTTCAAAGGTAAGCTGATCGGATTATGGTTATCGGATTGGATCAAATCTTGAAAATGGGTTGTTCAAAAGGAATCTGAAATCAGATTAGATCAGGGAATCCAATCCTAGTTTTAATCTGGATCAAACCTTCAGTTTTTGCTGTTCAAAACTTGTCAGTGGGATTTGGATAACTTTGATCCAAAAAAACAGGATTATCCTGATCCCAACAGGGGGTAGGATTTCAAGGTGGATTTCAGGAAGAAAGTGTAGTAAAACTTTAAAATTGGTCAAATAATGCATTTGTATCATTTAGTGTATATACTTTTATTTATATTTTGCACTTGACTATGTTAAATTAGACATAGGCTAACAATTAAGCTATTTAGTAGTAAGCAAATATAAAATAAAAATTATCTTACACTTACAGTGACCCCATGTTGGCTCTTCTACCTGTTCTTTACATAGCTGGTAGCCCACATTGTGATATGTTGTCCCATTTAGAGCACTGGTAATCCGGATTTGGTAATCTTGAAAACTGTGTATCTGGATCAGGGTGATCCAGTCCAATGCTGCTTTGAAAAACCGGCATAAAAGTAAGACCTGATCCTGGATAGGAAAAAATGGGATTTCCGAATCCGGATCATTTTGATGCAGATTAAATGTTTTGAACAACTGGCCCTTAAAGATTCATTTTTACTGAAAATACAAGAATATGACACATTTATCATGTTAAATTAATTTGCTGTAGGAAGCATTTGATGTTTTGGGCTTCACCCAAGAGGAGAAGAACAGCATCTACAAGCTGACTGGATCCGTCATGCACTACGGCAACATGAAGTTCAAGCAGAAGCAAAGAGAGGAACAGGCCGAGGCTGATGGGACTGAGGGTCAGTATTAGGATAAAATGCTGACATAATGCATACAGTTAGTGGTTAATAGAAGATTCATTACCATCAACCATCTTCTTTAATTGATGACAGATGCTGACAAAGTTGCATATCTGATGGGCCTGAACTCTGCTGATCTCATCAAGGCTCTGTGCCACCCAAGAGTCAAAGTAGGAAATGAGTGGGTCACCAAGGGACAGAATGTCCAGCAGGTGGAGACTACATCATGAAATAACATACTGTTCACATAACCATAAAAACACATTATCCGGTAACATTTTAATGTCTATCGGACAGGTGTACTACTCTATTGGTGCTCTGGCAAAGTCAGTGTACGAGAAGATGTTCCTCTGGATGGTTGTGAGAATCAACCAATCCCTGGACACCAAACAGCCTCGCCAGTACTTCATTGGTGTGCTGGACATTGCTGGATTTGAGATCTTTGATGTAAGTGGAAATCAACTGATTATTATTGTTGAAGACCTTTGGTTCTTTGTTACTTTGCCATTGTGATTATACGTTATATTCCACCTGCAGTTCAACACCTTTGAGCAGCTGTGCATCAACTTCACTAATGAGAAGTTGCAGCAGTTCTTCAACCACCACATGTTTGTGCTGGAGCAAGAGGAATACAAGAAGGAGGGCATTGATTGGGAGTTCATTGACTTTGGCATGGACTTGCAGGCTTGTATTGATCTCATTGAAAAAGTGAGTTTTTAAATTTGAAATTTTAAATCTCTCATGTATTGGATCAATACTGCTAAGCTAATTTGAAACCCTTTAATCTATTGTTTGCTAGCCCATGGGTATCATGTCCATCCTTGAAGAGGAGTGCATGTTCCCCAAAGCCAGTGATGCAACGTTTAAAGCTAAGCTTTATGACAACCACTTGGGGAAATCCAACAACTTCCAGAAGCCCAGGATTGTCAAGGGAAAACCAGAGGCTCATTTCTCCCTGGTTCACTACGCTGGCACTGTGGATTACAACATCAATAACTGGCTGGTGAAGAACAAGGATCCTCTTAATGAGACTGTTGTTGGCCTCTATCAGAAGTCCACCATGAAACTTCTGTCTCAACTGTTTGCTAATTATGCTGGCGCTGACTCAGGTGTGTCAAATCATTAGCCATTTTTCAACAGTCGGGCCAAATGGTTCTGGAAAAATGGCAAGGAATGGTTCCAATTATATTTCCACTTGAGCATGGTTCAACACAGCACACTTACAAACCACTCTCGACCTGGAATTATCAGCATGTTTGGCTAAGCTTCTGCATGCTTAGCCAAATGTGTAACCATGCAGGTCCTAAACGGTTAAGCATTGAGAACGGTTTGGCCTGATGGTGCAAAAGCATCTAATTGAGACAAGTAAGGATTGCAAGGTTTATTTTAAGAATTTTTTTCTTTCAACAGCAGCAGAGGGAGGAGGAGGTGGCAAAGGAAAGGAGAAGAAGAAAAAGGGCTCTTCTTTTCAGACAGTGTCTGCCCTCCACAGGGTAAAATATAGAGTGGTTTCCAGGCTGATTCATAATGAAAATATTTATTTAATATAGCTTGGTTTCTAATTTTCTTTAAATAGCATAATTTAAAATACATAAATGGTCAGATTCATGGATAATGTCTATCCACAGGAGAACTTGAACAAGCTGATGACCAACTTGAGGTCAACTCACCCTCACTTTGTGCGCTGCATCATCCCCAATGAGACTAAGACTCCTGGGGCGATGGAGAATCCTCTGGTCATGCACCAGCTGCGCTGTAACGGTGTGCTGGAGGGCATCAGGATCTGCAGGAAGGGATTCCCCAACAGGATCCTGTATGGAGATTTCAAGCAGAGGTACATTCATTTATGAATACAAGACATCAAAGTCACACTTGGGTCAAAAACATCCACAAATAATACAACCAGAGTAGATTTTTTGCAAATATTCATATTGAATATTATTCCCATTCAGAATGTTTTGTTCATTTGGTTTTGTGATTTACTTGGGTCTTTGGACAAATTGCTGAAAATAATGATTCACACAAAAAGTCATATGGGTTTTGGGACATTTCTTGACCCCTTTGTTTTACAGTACGATACTTTTTTTTAAATGGCATATTATTATTGTCAGAAACAAAATGAAGATGGTTTTACACTTTATTCAACAACAGATACCGTATCCTTAACCCTGCTGCCATCCCAGAAGGTCAGTTCATTGACAGCAGGAAAGGAGCTGAGAAATTATTAGGCTCTTTGGAAATCGATCACCAACAGTACAGATTTGGACATACAAAGGTACCCTATAGATGATCTAATTCAGGTTGTAAGAGTTTAAATACAAAAACAAGTGCATGTAATTATGTCTTGTGCAATGTAAGGCTAAATAAGAAACCCTTTTTACTCCCTAAGGTGTTCTTCAAGGCTGGTCTGCTGGGTACTCTTGAAGAGATGCGAGATGATCGTCTTGCTCTCATCATCACAAATATTCAGGCTAGAGCTCGTGGTCATCTCGCAAGACTTGAGTTCCAAAAAATTGTTGAACGCAGGTAGGTTGTTGATCACACGCGTTAGGCTATTAAATTCCAAAATAATTCCACTAGTACATTTTAAATGAATTATATATATATTTTTTGTGTCATATTACAGAGATGCCTTGCTCGTGATCCAGTGGAATGTACGAGCCTTCATGGGTGTCAAGAATTGGCCCTGGATGAAGCTCTACTTCAAGATCAAGCCTCTGCTGAGATCTGCTGAGTCGGAGAAAGAAATGGCCAACATGAAGGAAGAATTCCTGAAGTTGAAGGAGGCTTATGCCAAATCTGAAGCCCGCAGAAAGGAGCTTGAGGAAAAGATGGTTTCCCTTCTCCAAGAGAAGAATGACCTGCAACTCCAAGTCCAAGCTGTAAGATTATGATTTTATGAATTCATGAATAAAATACAACTATCCTTTTGATTTAATTATTCAAAGACATATGTCATTTTTTGTACCTGTAAACAGGAGCAAGATAATCTTTGTGATGCTGAGGAGAGATGTGAGGGTCTGATCAAGAATAAGATCCAGCTTGAGGCCAAAGTCAAAGAAATGACTGAGAGACTGGAGGATGAAGAGGAGATGAATTCTGAGCTGACTGCAAAGAAACGAAAGCTGGAGGATGAATGCTCTGAGCTCAAGAAGGACATTGATGATCTTGAGCTCACTCTGGCCAAAGTGGAGAAAGAGAAACATGCCACTGAGAATAAGGTCAGTTTTCAGCACTGAACCTGTTAGTGATGCTATAATGGTGAGTTAAGATTCCCTTGATGCAATGACACATTTCTACAGGTTAAAAACCTGACAGAAGAGATGGCAGCTTTGGATGAAATCATCGCTAAGCTGACCAAGGAGAAGAAAGCTCTTCAGGAGGCCCATCAGCAAACGCTGGATGACCTCCAGAGTGAGGAAGACAAAGTCAACACACTCACCAAAGCCAAAGCCAAGCTGGAGCAACAAGTGGATGATGTGAGAAGTATTCTTAACATTTCTATTGTAAATGAAAAGGGTGATATTTACAATGCTTAACAAAATATTGTCCTTCCAGCTTGAGGGTTCCCTGGAACAGGAAAAGAAGCTTCGTATGGATCTGGAGAGGGCAAAGAGGAAGCTCGAGGGAGACTTAAAGTTGACCCAAGAGAGCGTGATGGATCTGGAAAATGACAAACAGCAAATGGAAGAGAGGATTAAAAAGTGTGTTTTCCAGAGGGTGCAATCATTATTCAAGAATACAGCTCACAATCTGAATCCTTATTAATAGTTTTAATCAAATATGTTCTGCAACACAGGAAGGATTTTGAGATCAACCAGCTCAGTAGCAAGATTGAAGATGAGCAGGCAATGGCAGCCCAACTCCAGAAGAAACTGAAGGAGTTGCAGGTAAAATGTATGATTCTTAAAAATGTAGACAATTAGTAATTCTATCTAATTCAACTTTGGCTTTCCTCACATTACTAGGCTAGAATTGAAGAGCTTGAGGAAGAGCTGGAGGCTGAGAGAGCTGCTCGTGCTAAAGTTGAGAAACAGAGAGCTGATCTGTCCAGAGAACTGGAGGAGATCAGTGAGAGGTTGGAGGAGGCTGGTGGAGCCACTGCTGCCCAGATTGAGATGAACAAGAAACGTGAAGCTGAGTTCCAGAAACTGCGCAGAGACCTTGAAGAGTCCACTCTGCAACATGAGTCCACTGCGGCTACACTGAGGAAGAAACATGCAGACAGTGTGGCTGATCTGGGGGAGCAGATTGACAACCTCCAGAGAGTGAAGCAGAAGCTGGAGAAAGAGAAGAGTGAACTCAGACTGGAACTGGACGATGTGGTCTCCAACATGGAGCAGCTTGCAAAGGCAAAGGTGATGAATTCTTGTTTCCAAATCATAATTTTTAATTGGTTTTTCTCACTTCAGGTGTTCTTAGGAATAATGCCATAACTGCTTATTCATTCAATGTTTGCCTTTAATTTTTTTTTCTTTTACATTTAAAACTTATACAGGCAAACTTGGAGAAAATGTGCAGGACCCTTGAGGACCAGATGTCTGAATACAGAACAAAATACGAAGAAGGAACACGCAGCATCAATGATTTTACCATGCAAAAAGCTAAGCTACAAACTGAAAATGGTATGTACTCTGATAAGGAAATACTTAATCCTGTGTATTGTTAGACAAATGCCCAAGATCACACAGTGCTTTTTGTAAAGTACTGGTTATAATTCTATCTAGGGGAGCTTTTTAGACAGCTGGAAGAAAAGGATTCATTGGTCTCTCAGCTAACAAGAGGCAAGCAGTCCTACACCCAGCAGATTGAAGACCTCAAGAGACAACTAGAGGAGGAAATCAAGGTATAGTTTATTTTTTAAAGGATTTATTACCAACTGTCCTTTGCATTCCAATGTATAGTGTTAACAGCAAATTCCTAATCCTCACAGGCTAAGAATGCCCTGGCCCATGCAGTTCAGTCTTCTCGTCATGATGCCGATCTGCTGAGGGAGCAATATGAGGAGGAGCAAGAAGCCAAGGCTGAGCTACAGCGTAGTCTGTCCAAGGCAAACTCTGAAGTGGCTCAGTGGAGAACCAAGTATGAAACTGATGCCATCCAGAGGACTGAGGAGCTGGAGGAAGCCAAGTATGAAAAACCTACAATCTTATTAAAAAAATATGTAACAAAACAAAAACATTTTAAAGTAATGCTTCTGTGTTATATTTGTAGGAAGAAACTTGCTCAGCGTCTGCAAGATGCAGAAGAAGCTGTGGAAGCTGTCAATGCTAAATGCTCCTCTCTGGAGAAGACCAAGCACAGGCTGCAGAATGAGATTGAAGATCTCATGGTGGATGTGGAGAGATCCAATGCTGCTGCTGCTGCTCTGGACAAGAAGCAAAGAAACTTTGACAAGGTGATTGCATAAAACCCTTACAGATAAATAATCTTTGTGTTCATTCAGCTCCAATGGTAATCGAGATCGGATTCTATCAACAGGTCCTAGCTGAATGGAAGCAGAAATACGAGGAGTCTCAGAGCGAGTTGGAAAGCTCCCAGAAGGAAGCCAGATCTCTGAGTACTGAACTATTCAAACTGAAGAACTCTTATGAGGAGTCTCTGGATCATTTGGAAACTATGAAGAGAGAAAACAAGAACCTCCAAGGTGCCCTTGATTTATTAGTCATCTGGGCTTTCACATACATTTCATACACTTTACAGAAAATAATTGTTTGCACATTGAAATTACAGCTCCAAAAAATATATTGATCATCAGGCACAACACCCTATGTTAATTTATTGTTGTCTTTTTTGTCCCACACCTAAGCCTAATTTGGGTTTTGGATGTGCACACTTTTTTATATTTTCCTCCAAATCAATATCACACAAATCTTAACTTGTATTAACCATTATTACCTCGCCTAATGAACAGAGGAGATTGCTGAGCTCACTGAACAAATTGGTGAGAGTGGAAAGAACATTCATGAGCTTGAGAAAATTCGTAAGCAGTTGGAGCAGGAAAAAGCTGAAATTCAAACTGCTTTGGAGGAGGCTGAGGTAAACCTAAACATCTAATTTTATTCAAAAGATTAAAGTAAGGCTATGCTAATATAAGTGAACATGTTTTTAAATAACTATATTAAATGATCTGTCAGGGCTCCCTTGAACATGAAGAGGGAAAGATTCTAAGAGCTCAGCTGGAGTTCAATCAGGTCAAAGCTGATATTGAACGTAAGCTGACGGAGAAAGATGAAGAGATGGAGCAGACCAAGAGGAACCAGCAGAGAATGGTGGATACCCTGCAAAGCTCACTGGAATCAGAGACTCGCAGCAGGAATGAAGCTCTCAGACTGAAGAAGAAGATGGAGGGAGACCTCAATGAGATGGAGATTCAGCTCAGCCAGGCTAACAGACAGGCATCAGAAGCCCAGAAGCAACTCAAGGGTCTTCATGGACATCTCAAAGTATGTTGAATCTTCAAATCAAGATAACATAGTGATTAGGTGAACATAGCTTTGCTGTCTTTTAATCTGTAAAAGTTTTATTTCACAGGATGCCCAACTGCAACTAGATGACGCTCTTCGTAGTAATGATGATCTCAAAGAGAACATCGCCATTGTGGAGAGACGCAACAATCTGCAGCAGGCTGAACTGGATGAGCTGAGATCCCTGGTGGAACAAACTGAGAGAGGAAGGAAACTGGCTGAGCAGGAACTGCTGGATGTCAGTGAGAGAGTTCAGCTCCTGCATTCTCAGGTATGACACATCTGCATTAGACAATTAAAACCTTTAAACCCATTCTTAGAATCAATATCAAATAGACTACATGAATGTAAATATTGTCCATGTTCAGAACACCAGCCTGCTGAATCAGAAGAAGAAGCTGGAGGGAGATAATACTCAGCTTCAGACTGAGGTTGAGGAGGCAGTGCAGGAGTGCAGGAATGCCGAGGAAAAAGCCAAGAAGGCCATCACTGATGCTGCCATGATGGCAGAGGAGCTGAAGAAGGAGCAGGACACCAGTGCTCATCTGGAGCGCATGAAGAAGAACATGGACCAGACCATCAAGGACCTGCAGCACCGTCTGGATGAGGCTGAGCAGATCGCCATGAAGGGAGGCAAGAAGCAGGTCCAGAAACTGGAAGCCAGAGTAAGTTTCTAAAACTCTATTTTTAATGAATTTTTCTATATTTGTATGTTGGTTGCTATTCATGAATATGTGTATCCAGGGCTTTAGAATTGGTGTGTTTAAAATCGTTTTGGATTTTTCTAGGTGAGAGAGCTGGAAAATGAGTTGGAGCTTGAACAGAGAAAGGCGAGCGAGTCTGTGAAAGGTGTTCGTAAATATGAGAGACGCATCAAGGAGCTCACCTACCAGGTCACTTTCTATGGCACAAAAAATATATTTTTATCATGGAAAGATTTTATAACAATTTAGTCAATTTATGCATGATAAAATTGACTCTATTATAGTCAATTTATGCTCTATGACTATATACAGAGTTGGGAGGGTTACTTTAAAAAAAGTATTACATTACAGTTAAAAAAAGTGTAACGCAATTCAAGCACCACAAAGTGAAAGTAAATAATGTAATGTAATCTGATTACTTTGGGATTCCTTTAAGGTCACATATGTAAATAACGTAAAGAAAACTAGCAATATTAATGACAATGATGGTCAAGCACCAGTAGGTGGCTCGAGTGAGTCATGTTTGGCAACAGAACCAGCTGGCAATTAGATGCGCTGAACTGAATTTGACTTTACCCACTCGAATGTATGGTTTTCTCTGATTTAGATATCTGCACCAGATCGTCACATTACAATAATTCTAATTCTCAGTTTTAGGCAAGTTGATATGGTAACATATTACACTGGAGTAGGCTGGTTTTAAATTGACATTTAGCTATTTAAAGTAGCTTTTACTTTAAATAGCTAAATGTCAATTTAAAAGCAGCCTACTTCTTTGGCAAAACTCCTTAATAGCCTAAACACAGGCTTTACTCCCTTAAAACATCAATTGTCACTGTTTCCATCATTGCAACTTCCCTGAAAACACACACACAAGAAATTAAATACATTCATTCCAAGCAAAGGCTAGATATAGGCTTTATAAGTTTATTGTCAAATAGATGCAGAACTGCACAAGCTGTTTTATATCACATGCCTCATCACTTGATTCGTCCTGGTTAACTATTTCAGTAATATGCTCCCACACAGTACTTTTCTTTCTTTCCTTGCTTATTTGTTTTTAATTCTCCTTTTGGAAATTTCTTTTGGATCAGTTTTGATTCCATCACTGCTTACGATGGACCCCGCAACTGTGTAGCTTAATGAGAGTATGCAAATTAGTGCCAGATGAAAGATTACACGTTCTTATCAGAATAATTTTTTAATTGTTAATTATTTGTAATTGTGAAAATTTTTAGAAAGCCATCAAGTTATTAAGCTGCTCTAGGCAAATAACTTCTTTGAATGAAAACGCAAGTTCATTGTGTTATACTGTGAAATGAGAATTCCATGTCTTTATAAAAAATCAACACATTAAGTATTTATTTCTCATCGGATTGCAACCCCATAAGGAATTAAATAGAATGTTTTTTTTATTTGGCGGCCCAATGAATATCTCCACGAATATAACCGGTATCCAAACTTTCAATATAGCATTATAATGTCAATATATCACCTTCAGCATCACTAAATACTAATTTATTTAGTTGTAATTGAAACCATTGAATTCTGATAGCATTCCCATTTTTTGCAAAATGTTTTTTTACTGTAATGTGATTACTTTGTTTTTTGACATAACTGTAAAAAATTACAGTTACCTGATTACGTAACGACGTTACATGTATTCCGTTACTCCCCAACCCTGACTTTATACGCAGACTGAGGAGGACCGTAAGAATCTGGCACGTCTTCAGGATCTGGTGGACAAACTCCAGCTGAAGGTCAAATCCTACAAGAGATCTGCTGAGGAGGCGGTATGTTTAAGATAATTTCAGAAAAAAACGTATGCATCTAATCATGCTTTACGCTGTGTTGAAAGACATTTGGTGTTCCCAGTCAAAAATGGCTGGCCTTGTGTGATAAACAGATAAAGACTGAGGTGCATAAGGTCAGATAAATGAGGGCTACGAACAATCAGTGCCAAAAAGGGTTAGAAACGAGTTGACAAAAAGATTGAATCCAATATTTGGTAATAATATAGCATCACAAGATATTTAAAAGCTTTTTTTGTAGGCCTGTCATTTTTGACCGGGAACACCACAAGTGTAATGTTAGGGAAAAATCCCGACAAAGCACAAACATTATGCAAAATAAATAAATTGGGAAGTAGTTATACCCCATTTGAGTGAATTCAGTTAGTTTTACTCCAAGGCGATAACATTAACATTTTTGGGAAAAAGAAAATCCGAACACAACTTAAGGGTTAAAAACTATTAGAATGTCAATGTCAGGTGAATAAACTAGATTTGCTTTAACGACCTTTGTTTGAAATTAGTTGCACAAAATTTTAGTCCCTTTAATGAATGAATAAGGTTGATTGCCATGATTTTAAGTTTTTGTGATGAATAAACGTGGATTGTGATGAAATTAAAATGTGGTAACAATTTAGTTTAAGGTCTACAGTAGTTCTCACTATTAGTTTACATATTAATGCATTATTTTGCATGACCATATTTTACATCCCTTATTCCTACCTAATACTGAAACTTAACAATTAACTAACTAAGCAGTAATTAGGAGTGTATTGAGTAATAGTAATAATGAGAGTTTGATGCGTATCCAATAATGTGACTTAGTTTTTTTGCCTGTGATTGCTTGAGAAAATATCTTGATGTTTTTACAGGAGGAACAGGCCAATTCCAATCTGGGCAAGTTACGTAAGATTCAGCATGAGCTGGATGAGGCAGAGGAGAGGGCTGATATTGCTGAATCTCAGGTCAACAAGCTGAGAGCCAAGAGCCGTGATACTGGATCCAAGGTAAGTATTTGTTGTTTCAAACAAATGTTAAAGGACTTGGCAGGTGTGGTGCATACTGTCATTAACTCAAATTTTAAGTAACTATTTGACTGTGGAAACCTACCCACAAAATATTTCATAACTTTCAAGTGGAAAATAACATGATGTTGCTTCAAAAAGCCTTGAGAAGCAGAGCTAATGGCAACTCCATTTTCCTACTGTTCAATCAAATTTTGCAAGGAAATGTGGAAAATAATTTTAAAAAATTATATTTATGGGCAAAATGTATTATATTCTCTAATAAGATAAACAAATCTTACAGCTTTGTCTTTTTTTCTATTTTGAACAGAAAGGACATGATGAGGAATGAAGCTCTCCCATCTCTCAAAATCTTGTGTGTCACTTTGAATCTATTAGTCTAGAAATAGAATAAATAAAATGTGCAAAGTAAACATCTGCCACATTGTGTTATTTTAAAACTAAATTGTCATTGTCACTAATGGTATAAACTATGTGCGCTTTACAAAATATTTTTCTCCCGGCATTAGCAGACCACTACAAAAATTGTCATTTGTTAAGATTAGATGTGCTGGTTAATGTAGTTATGAGGATTGATAGCTAAATAACATGTCAGCAATACAATCCACAATTATGCAGGTCATTATCACAAAACTTGAGATAACAATAACTCAAAGCAGACATTATTAAAACAGGTTCAAACAGGGCCTTAACGTACATGAAACAAATACATAAATACAATTAAATAAAATCTGTAGATAACATGATGTTGACTTACCTTTTCTAATGGTTGTAAATAGAAATAAAGCTAGAAAACACATTTCAGACAAGGGACAGTCTATTACAAAACTACTCGAAGGGTAGGAGAGATGTGACAAGTGCCTGTTGTTTCTCAAGATGAAGCAGTGGCTCCAACAGAAATTGTTAAATAGAGGAGGAGTCAGGAAGGAGGAGGTTCATTAACACTGGATGGAGAAAGTATGGCAAGTGCTATTTTAAGAGCTTCATAAAGCTTAGCACATACATTACTATATGTGAGAGGAGCCATAGAGTTCATGCAAGTGATGGATGTCTACAGATGAGACATGTCCTACATACTATCAGATCTCTTCTATAACAGAGGCACTCAAAGGAATTTAACAGGTTATCTTTGTCCTCAGGGCTAAAGTAAAGGAAACAATGCAATGTAAACAAGACAACTTGAAGGGTATGGCCCCTCGATCAGCTCTCTGAGGGACAGCAACAGGCTTTGAAGCACAACACTGGGGCTATCCGTTAAACCTTTAGCCTGGGCACATGATGCAGTGCATTAAGAAAACCCATTCTGGTCAGAGTGCATTTTTATGGATTTTTTTTTTAAATGTAATTTTTTATACAATATCTAAAATTGCACTGAAATATGAAATACATATTTAATTTGGAAACATAAACAAAAAAGATAGAAAATGTTATTTATATATTTCAAAATGTCAACCACACACTAAATTTGATCCTGGTTTACTAGATGCTCTAAGACAGGGATACGCAACGTCAGCCCTGGAGTGCCGCTGTCCTGCATAGCTTAGTACCAATCCAGAAAAAGAAAAAAGAAAAACACAAAAAACTTGCCAGCCTGTAACCGTAATAATCCTGAAGACACTGATTACCTTGTTCAGGTGTGTTTGAGCAAAACTCGACATTGCCTATCCCTGCTCTTAGCTGTCCCTAAGTCTGGCTACAGCTACCATCACCAGAGGGGGTCACTTGGTGAGCAACCATTCCAAAATATTACACAATATTCAATGGTTTCAAAAAGTCTGAGACTAGTAGTTAAATGCACATTTTTTTATTTTTCAAAATACATATTTTTAAATAAAAGTGGTTTTATCTCATTGTTTTTATTTTTAGAATTTCTTTTGCAGCTGCACTTGAAGTGACAAACAAAGCTTGATCATTCCAAAGAGCATCATGTGCTTACACTTAAACTTTGACCATCTATGCAAAGGAGTCACATGATCAATGTCAGATTCACTTTAGCGATCTAGAAATAGAAAAAAAGTAGACACATATACTTATTTGAACTCATTTAAATTAAAATTTTCCAAATTCTAAAACTTTACGTTTTGGCCACAATTAAATTATCGTTTCTTTTTTTTTTAACAACTGTTAGAGTTTTCTTTCCTTTGTTAAGGTCAAGAAATACAAAAATACAAAGCAACTATAGAAATCTGGAACCCACCCCAAACCATCCCCCTAGTAGACTTTATTATATTTATTTATTATTATATTTTATTATATTTATTTTATTTTTTTATTATACTTTATTATATTTATTATTTATTATAATTATATTTTCAATCACATATTATTGAATGTGTTTTCAGACTTTTATTATTTTAGCATCATTGAATTGAAACAGAAGACAAAAGGAAGTAGAGACACAATGGATTCCTATTTAACCCAACAGATGCAAGGCCATTTTAGTGCACCCAGTGACAAAAGGAAGCTCAGATTACAAACGTTATTAGACGTTTAAGGTTGCTCCCATTTCTTCCATTCTTGCTCATGAGTGCTGATAAACCAGAGTAAATAGACAGCTGAGAATGAGGCTCTGTAAAAGGATGAGGGGCCTAGAATAGATTGCCCAAGTGCTAAGACTAAGTAAGGTGCTTGTTGAGAGGGTTCAGAATAACTGAAGGACGAGAGGTCAAGGTAGGCAAGAAACCTCACAAAAGGTCTTGAGTGATGGCTCACACGGCTCAACAACAAATCAATGCTGTAGAGCTGACAATACATTAACGCTGTTTAGAAACAGATCTGGGGCTAAGACAGTTAGTTTGACCTGTTCTTTCTGTTAAGATGAAATCATTATAAGGACCTTCATGTTAACTGATACACAGAAACGGTAACCGATGTCATGTGTTTAGAATATATTAACCTCTGTAAACATTAGGAGAGTAACTATGACAAATTACTGATTTTTTACTATTATTAAAGTAATATTGTTGTTATAATCAGGACCCACAAATATATTTAATGTTGTATAGAAATATGTAATGTATAGTTCACTTTGAAATTAATTTCGATATGTTTTAGCTTACCTCAAGGGCATCCAACATGTCTTTGTTTCCACAGTATTTTCAATTTTGATATTTTTAGGTCAAACCGTTCTTGTCTGTCAGTCATATAATGGAGGTTTATGGGGTCCCCCCTGGGTTCACCTCAAAGAAAATGCACAGAGAAGTCCAAATTAAACTTGATTTAATGTCTCGTAAATGTAAGTACACATTGATGGCCTAAGACACGAAACGAGCGGTTTGTGTGAGAAAACGAACAGTATTTATATCGTTTTTACCTCTTGTAATCACGGTCAAGTCCAATTACTATCTGCGGAAGCACCAGAAAGCCCTGGAAGTGATCTCTCACACGTGTACGTCACTCATTGTTTACACAGAGATTTCAAAAGTGTTTTCCTTCACTGTGAAGATCTCCACATAATAGACCCCTTTTCAGTTGGTAAACATGATGATGTTTTTATGTGGGCGGAGCTTAGTTGGAGGCAGAACGATCCCTCTGGCCGCTTCACTAATGCTGGTTAGCAAGGATTGTTAGCTTTTTTTTAACAATGACTGGAGAAAATCTGATTTTATCTTAATGTGTAAGGTCACTCAGTGTGCAGGACCGGGATTGACCAGAACCAGATTGGCCGACCCGTATCCGCCTACACGCTCACTCAATGCATGGACGATCTGACAGGACTAACGTTACGTTACCTCGGGTGAGTGGCCTGACTTCTACACCTACCTTATGGAGAAAGTGATCGTAAAGAGAAACTCAGGGCTTATAAATCTTTAGATGCCTATATGGTCCTGTACAAGACTTGTGTGTACGATCCGCAGTTCTGCCGAGCCAGCGCCGAGACCACGACAATGTAAAGAGTGACATTACGGTGCGATTTTAATC
The DNA here is from genome assembly GCF_016745375.1 of Pimephales promelas. Next base: position 298,237 of record NW_024121766.1, read on the forward strand.
ATGTGAATATTTTCTATAAATAAAAATTCCAGATACAGCATATTCATTTTTCATCAATTCTTGCACCAAACAACACAACAAGATGACATTTAATAATAGTGACAATAATTTAAGCTCCTTATTATGTAGACGAATCTGTGCTGGTTTGTATTGGCCGCCTCCAGTTTTCACTTTGTTTTGCCTCCAGCTAGCGCCGTGACGTAACTGTGACGTCGGCGCAAAAGGGGTCTATAGCTGAGTTTCAGTCACGTGATTATGATGATGCGCAGAATTCAGATGGAGGGCAGGGAGTGAAGAGCGCAATGGACGAGATGGAGGAAAGTACGTACTGTACTACTTTACACGCTATTACAAGAAAAAGATATAAACAAAAAAAATCAAACATATGTTGGACGTGATCCTTGCGTTATGAAGAGGATGACGACTTTTCAACTGAACTGAAAGATTTTCCTGCCATCGAGGCTGTAGATATCAGCAACTACCTCGTCTTACAGACATACTTTGACTTTACAAAGTTCGGAAACATTACACGCTACAGAAAAAGTCACTTAAGTTGTATTAACTCACCTTTGATGAAGTGATCACTAACGTTACACACACAGGCATTTTCCCATTCGACTCCTCCCGACCGCAGACGTAGGTTTGTTTGCAAGCCGATTTTTGATCAATTTCTTGCATTTCCCCCCCCTAATGAACAACAACTTTTGGTACACTCTAAAAACTCCTTGTGGTTTGATCGATTCAAGTAACCATAAATGACTCAAAACACAGACATTTTGAGTTTGTTTAAGTGCTTTCTAAATACAGCAAATCACTTCCTGCCCTCCATTTGTATTTCGCGCCATGGCAACGCAACGTGACGTCATATGAAAACAAGCTATTAGATATACAGGAAATTGCAATGGAAGACGATTTCGATAAATCAACAGACAATGACAACGTTTTTTTCGCAAGCGCCCTCGCCCTCAGAGTACTTGGACGTGACTGTGATTGTGAAAATTTGCCTTGGATAAAACTAACTATATCGCAAATCATACCGGTTACATCAATGATACATATCGTAGCATTTTTATAGTGTGATACCTCAATATAACAATCTATCGTTACACCCCTAGTATTATACAAATTACAATTTGAATCTTACAAAATCCATTTCATGGATTTATCTTGGGAATCTTTATAAAGCTGAAAATCTTTTTGAAGAAAGAATGGGGAGAACATGGATGAACATGAATGAAGCTGTTGTTCATTTAAATGTAAATGAACTTGATAAACCCATTAAACACATATGATGGATTTAGCTTTGGGAAAATCAAGAAAGGTCCTAGCAGCAAACAAGAACAAGCAAGAGTTGCAGCTGTCTCTCCATTAGGCGAGAACACAAGGTCGTAAGTGCAGATACTCATTGTTCCCGTTACAGCTGTCTCCTGACAATTGTACTGTTCCGTGACAGCCGTCTTGCTCATGAGGCATTGTTACCTTGTCTTTATCCTTGAGCACAAAGATAAACCTGTGAAATTCTCAGTGCATGCCGGTCTCTCTTTGAGGACAGAAAATGACACGCAATTCTAGAAAAGCATCAGTGCATTATTGCTGGAATCTTACTGGCAAATTAAGCGTTGTACAATTTTATTAAAAAAAAGTTTGTGTGAATGTTTAACTATGGTTAAGATAGATTATATACAAGAGTCTCCACCTCTATAATGCTTTAAGTGCATACAAATTTGCCCTATAACTAACCACAAAATATAAAAGTGAAGGTGTAAAATTCATTAAAAAAATGTTTGATATCTTTAAAAAAGAAGAAATACATACGGGACAAAAATAGCATCATTGTGATTTAAATCCTTTGTGATGCTTTCTCACTACCGTCACACACCACATGCCAAACTACTGTGGCTCACAAAGATTTTGTCAGGCATCCAAAAAGAGCTACAAACAAATGACCCGGACCAAATACAGATGATCAACGTCACACTCATTGTGCCTTTATATAAAGAGATAAGTTACAGCACAATATTGCAAGCTCACATCATTGTGCCATCTAAAGGTAAGAGCACACATCATTTATATTAAATCGTTCATGAGGACTGAACAATAGAATAAGATGATTTCTCAATAATGATGTTTCTTGTTTGATTGAAAGGACTTGGACTTTCTTGGGTTTTGATTTCATCTGGTAAGGCATGCTTTTATAAGGTTAACATGTTAAGTTTATATGTGTGTGTATGCATGCAACATTTTTGTCAGTTTCAAACACCAATAAATAAATAGATTTTTTTTTTAATAAATAATTATATTTACCAGTATATTTTTTAGTTATAAACAAGCTAATTTTTTCATCTATTTCTCAGTCTGATTGAAAGATGGGGGATGCTCTGATGGCAGAGTTCGGGCCAGCCGCCCCGTTCTTACGAAAGTCAGACAAGGAGCGTCTGGAGGCCCAAACTCGCCCCTTCGACATGAAGAAAGAATGCTTTGTGCCCGACCCTGAGGTTGAGTACGTCAAAGCCTCCATCACCAGTAGAGACGGTGACAAAGTCACTGTTGACACTGAATTCGGGAAGGTAAGATCTAATCTCTGCAGTGTTGTGGATTGTAGACAGAAGTAGCGAGTGACTGTCAAAACATTTTTGTTATCCACAGACAGTTACTGTGAAGGAGATTGATGTTCACCCCCAGAACCCGCCAAAGTTTGATAAAATTGAGGACATGGCGATGTTCACCTTCCTGCACGAGCCCGCTGTGCTGTTTAACCTCAAAGAGCGTTACGCAGCCTGGATGATCTACGTGAGTCGAGTCTTAAAACACTCACATGTTCTCTTTATCTTGCATGAGCAGATCTAAACCTTCTGTGAATCTCTCACAGACCTACTCTGGGCTCTTCTGTGTCACTGTGAACCCCTACAAGTGGCTGCCAGTGTACAACCAGGAAGTAGTTGAGGCCTATAGAGGAAAGAAAAGGACTGAAGCTCCTCCTCACATCTTCTCCATCTCAGACAATGCCTACCAGTACATGCTGTCAGGTGATTTGTAATCATGATCTGACTTGTAGTCATTTTTTTAGAGATCTAATTTCCAATGCAATTTCAAATGCTAAGTTTCTTATATTCTGTTCTCTCACAGACAGAGAAAACCAGTCTGTCCTGATCACGTACGTAATACATTTGATGACGTAGCATAATATTCCTACTTACACCACAATTTTTTTTCCGTGCTGCATTTTATCAGTCTTTTAATTAGCGTTTTTTTATCCTAAGCGGAGAATCCGGTGCTGGAAAGACTGTGAACACTAAAAGAGTAATCCAGTACTTTGCGAGCATTGCAGCAACAACAACTGGCAAGAAGGATCCATCAATGGAGAAAAAGGTGCGTAATTCACTAAAAAATGGCTCATTATGGATGAATATTCCTTCTAAATAGCATAGCATACAAAAATATTTTCCAAAATAATGCTGTCTTCATATATCAAATATTGGAGTCACAAATTGTCAAAATTTGATACTTGCTTGAACAATATTGCAATTCATTAACAAGTAAACAAACAACAACATTTTTGTTTTCTTCATTTTTTTACTACTGTGACAGGTTCTCTATTGATTATTATTTTCATTATAGGACTATATAATTTCATAAAATATGCAGTAGATACAAAAGTAGAAGTAGTTAAAAAAACTAAAGTAGACGTATCAAATATGTTTACACACCTATTGTTAAAATATGATTCTCAGGGTACTCTGGAGGATCAAATCATCCAGTGTAATCCTGCTCTGGAGGCTTTCGGTAACGCCAAGACCATCAGAAATGACAACTCCTCCAGATTTGTAAGTTGGGTTTTTACATTGGTGTTGTGATTCTATATTGTTTTTTTCATGATATGTTATATGAGCGTGTTGCTTTATTCACAGGGTAAATTTATCCGTATCCATTTTGGCGTCAGTGGAAAGTTATCTTCTGCTGACATTGAGACTTGTAAGTACTGCCCAACATCATTCCAACAAATCACACATTGATTAAATGTGTAACTGTTTTGATATTGATCTATTTATCAATTCATTTAGATCTGCTGGAGAAGTCTCGTGTCACTTTTCAGCTCAAGGCTGAGAGAGACTACCACATCTTCTATCAGATTCTGTCCCAGAGAAGACCAGAACTGCTGGGTAAAATTACCCATCATATCTATTAATATTTCCATCTCTAATTAGAAGAGTCTTTTCTGATCTATGTTCCCATTTCTCCATAGAGATGCTGCTCATCACCAACAACCCCTATGACTACGCCTTCATCTCCCAAGGAGAAACACAAGTGGCATCTATTGATGATGGTGATGAGCTGATGGCCACTGATGTGAGTGTTTGCTAAAACATATAGAATTCACAATACAAGACACCACATTATAAAATATTATAAGTAATAGTCCTCCCAAAATTTGCAATTTGGCACATTTGACAACCCGTATGACTGCGTTTCTGCTGTGGAACATAAATTGATAGTATCTTGGCTGGTTTCCGTACAATTTAAAGCATATAATGATCAGAGCTGTCAATAAGTATCAAAAAGCACCATAAAAGATCCGTAAAACTTGTTTTTCTGAAGCCATGTGATTGTGTAAGGAAAAGAATAGCGTGAACACGCTCTCCTTTTGTGTTCATACAGGTTTATAACGACTTGAAAAAGAATAATTTATTATCTTGGCCAGTCTATTCATTAAAAAAGTATAAAATAAAGACATCAGTTTGTTGTGCATGCCATGAAATTTAACATGATCCGTACATTTGCTGCAGGAAGCGTTCGATGTGTTGGGCTTCACTAATGAAGAGAAGAACAGCATCTACAAGCTGACTGGATCCGTCATGCACTACGGCAACATGAAGTTCAAGCAGAAGCAAAGAGAGGAACAGGCCGAGGCTGATGGGACTGAGGGTCAGTATAACTTGGAATCTCAGTTTCATAAAGGAAAAAGACATGTCAAAGATATATATATATCTAAATTGCTCCGTATTTTTTTTAACATGCAGATGCTGACAAAGTCTCATATCTGATGGGCCTAAATTCAGCTGACCTGATCAAGGGTTTGTGCCACCCAAGAGTCAAAGTAGGAAATGAGTGGGTCACCAAGGGACAGAGTGTCCAGCAGGTAACAAATGAAAATAATAACAGGGCATTAGTTTTCAACATCATAGTTTACTTTCCAAGACATGCCAACAAAAACTTTAATACCTCAGAAAAATCGCTCTCTAGTTTGCAAATGTGTCAAATTCCGCAAAATACAATATTTTCTTTATTAGGTGTACTACTCTATTGGTGCTCTGGCAAAGTCAGTGTACGAGAAGATGTTTCTTTGGATGGTTGTGAGAATCAACCAATCCCTGGACACCAAACAGCCTCGCCAGTACTTCATTGGTGTGCTGGACATTGCTGGATTTGAGATCTTTGATGTAAGCAGAAATCAACTGATTATTGTTGTTGAAGACCTTTGGTTCTTTGTTACTTTGCCATTGTGATTATACGTTATATTCCACCTGCAGTTCAACACCTTTGAGCAGCTGTGCATCAACTTCACTAATGAGAAGTTGCAGCAGTTCTTCAACCACCACATGTTTGTGCTGGAGCAAGAGGAATACAAGAAGGAGGGCATTGAGTGGGAGTTTATTGACTTTGGCATGGACCTGCAGGCTTGTATTGAGCTTATTGAGAAGGTGGGTAAATATCATGTTTATGATTATACTGTCTGGGGAAAAAATAAATATTTTCAGTTTTAACTCTTTTGGCAAACTAATATATTGACTTCAACGATCTACAATTCATTTTAGCCCATGGGTATCATGTCCATCCTTGAAGAGGAGTGCATGTTCCCCAAAGCCAGTGATGCAACATTTAAAGCTAAGCTTTATGACAACCACATGGGGAAAAATCCAAACTTCCAGAAGCCCAGGATTGTCAAGGGAAAACCAGAGGCACATTTTGCCCTCGTTCACTATGCTGGTACTGTGGACTACAACATTTCAAACTGGCTGGTGAAGAACAAAGACCCTCTCAATGAGACGGTTGTAGGGTTGTTCCAGAAGTCAACTCTTAAGCTGTTGTCTATCCTGTTTGCTAATTATGCTGGTGCTGAATCATGTAAGCAAACACTGAAGTGTGACATGAAAATTTAATAAGCACCTTTTTACCATTTAATAATAACAAAAAATATTTATTTCATAGCTGGGGATTCTGGAGGAAAGGCTGCCAAAGGTGCTAAAAAGAAGGGTTCTTCCTTCCAGACGGTGTCAGCCCTTCATAGGGTATGAAATATTATAACACTGTTTTACAAGGTTTTATTACATATGAATCTAAATACTCTGTGGTCTACCAACAGGAGAACTTGAACAAGCTGATGACCAACTTGAGGTCAACTCACCCTCACTTTGTGCGCTGCCTCATCCCCAATGAGAGCAAGACTCCAGGGATGATGGAGAATCCTCTGGTCATGCACCAGCTGCGCTGTAACGGTGTGCTGGAGGGCATCAGGATCTGCAGGAAGGGATTCCCCAACAGGATCCTTTATGGAGATTTCAAACAACGGTTAGTATGAAACCAAATGACTTTTGTCTTACAAAATAATTTTATGTACGACTCCAAGTTCCAAGCATCATTTCAACTCTGTTTGCAAATTTAATCATTAGCTAGAAACTAAATACATATAATAATTGTTAATGTGTGTTGTATTTTTTGTAGATACCGCATCCTAAATCCTGCTGCTATCCCTGAGGGACAGTTCATTGATAATAAGAAGGGTGCAGAAAAACTTCTGGGCTCTCTGGACATCGATCACAACCAGTACAAATTAGGACATACTAAGGTATTATTACATTAACTTTAGCCAAAACCACCTTTCCATTGTCAAGTCAAGTCAAATATATTTATATAGCGCTTTTCAAAATACAGATTGTATCAAAGCTGCTTCACAGTATCAATCAAGACAACATCACAGTGTTTGTTTATTCATGAAAAAAGACAATCAGGTTTGGTAGAGCTGATCAATGGTATGATGGGTCATTTAATTTGAATATCCCCAACTGAGCAAGCCAAAGGCAACAGTGGCAATGAACCAAAAAACCCCATCAAGTGACCCGATGGTGTCCTAAAACTCCATCAGATGACTCAAAGGAGAAAAAAAAATACCTTGGGAGAACCCAGGCTCAGTCAGGGGCCAGTTCTCCTCTGGAGTTTATGAACTAGAGGCCAAATTTACAGTAACTGTAAGATAAAAAAATGATATGAATGCCAGGCTAAACAAATGCGTCTTTAGTCTAGTTTTAAACTGGGAGAGCGAGTCTGAGCAACGAACAATATCAGGAAGGCTATTCCAGAGCTTCGGAGCTAAATGTGAAAATGTTCTCCCTCCTTTGGTGAATCTAGATATCCTAGGAATGACCAGAAGCCTCGAATTTAGTGATCTTAAAGAGCGTGATGGATTGTAGGGCGATAGAAGATCTGTTAAATAGACTGGAGCTAAACCATTTAGAACTTTATAAGTCAAAAGCAATACCTTTTAATTAATACGGAACTTTATAGATAACCAATGAAGTGATGATAGAATCGGTGTTATATGATCATATTTTCTTGACCTAGTAAGAACTCTAGCACCAGCATTTTGGACTAACTGTAGCTTGTTTATTGAGGATGCAGGACAACCGGCTAATAAAGCATTACAGTAATCTAGTCTCGAGGTCATGAATGCATGAACTAACTTTTCTGCATCAGAGACAGATAGTATGTTACATAGCTTAGCAATGTTTCTAAGGTGGAAAAAGGCTGTTTTTGTAACATATGAAATATGCTTTTCAAAAGACAGGTTGCAGTCTAATATAACACCCAGGTCTTAACTGTAGCGGATAAAGTAACAGGGCATCCTAATATGTTAAAGTTGTGCTGCGAAAGGTTTTGTGGACGGATTTTAGAACTGATAAGTATTACGTCTGTCTTGTCTGGATTTAATAAAAGAAAATTACGCGTCATCCAATCTTTTATATATCTAACACAATCTGTCAATTTGGATAATTTAGTGTATCCATCTGGCCGTGATGAAATATATATTTGAGTGTCATCAGCATAACAATGGAAACTAATTCCATGTTTCCTTATAATATTACCAAGTGGCAGCATATATATTGAGAATAATAGAGGGCCTAACACAGATCCCTGCGGCACTCCATAGTTTGCCGAAGTTATGATCGAGTTTTCTCCATTTAAGCAGATGAAATGGTAATCATTTTTGACGCAAAATTCTTTGCTATTCAGGTGTTTTTTAAGGCTGGTCTTCTGGGAACTCTTGAAGAGATGCGAGATGACCGTCTTGCACTTATTATAACTGGAATTCAGTCCAGGGCTCGTGGTTTTCTATCAAGAATTGAGTTCCAGAAAATTGTGGAAAGAAGGTTAGATTTGAGCATTTCAATCTTTGAACATATTCTACAAGTTACATTTATAATGCAATACTGAATATTCTTTTTTAATATCTACAGAGACTCTCTGTTGGTGATCCAGTGGAACGTACGTGCTTTCATGGGTGTCAAGAATTGGCCCTGGATGAAGCTTTACTTCAAGATCAAGCCTCTGCTGAAAAGTGCAGAGACTGAGAAAGAAATGGCCAACATGAAGGAGGAATTCACAAAGTTGAAGGAGGCTTATGCCAAATCTGAAGCCCGCAGAAAGGAGCTTGAGGAAAAGATGGTTTCCCTTCTCCAAGAGAAGAACGACCTGCAGCTTGCAATGCAGTCTGTAAGTTCGCATGAGACTACAACTCTGGACTTTTCACAGGTCAAAAAATAAAACAAATTTTCCTTTTTTTTCTCATGTTTATAGGAGCAAGATAATCTTACAGATGCTGAGGAGAGATGTGAGGGTCTGATCAAGAGCAAGATCCAGCTTGAGGCCAAAGTCAAAGAAATGACTGAAAGACTGGAGGATGAAGAGGAAATGAATTCTGAGCTGACTGCAAAGAAACGAAAGCTGGAGGATGAATGCTCTGAGCTCAAGAAGGACATTGATGATCTTGAGCTCACTCTGGCCAAAGTGGAGAAAGAGAAACATGCCACTGAGAATAAGGTCAGTTTTCAGCACTGAACCTGTTGGTGATGTTAGAATTGTATCTTAAGAGTCTGTTGATTCAATGACACATTTCTACAGGTTAAAAACCTGACAGAAGAGATGGCAGCTTTGGATGAAATCATCGCTAAGCTGACCAAGGAGAAGAAAGCTCTTCAGGAGGCCCATCAGCAAACGCTGGATGACCTCCAGAGTGAGGAAGACAAAGTCAACACACTCACCAAAGCCAAAACCAAACTGGAGCAACAAGTGGATGATGTAAGAACCAGAAACCCAACACTAGAATTAAAACGAGAAGCTTTATAAAGTATTTGCGAAATTGTTTTTTTGGATGAAATTTAGCTTGAAGGTTCTCTGGAACAAGAAAAGAAAATCCGGATGGATCTTGAGAGAGCTAAAAGAAAGCTTGAGGGTGACTTGAAGTTGACTCAAGAAAATGTGATGGATTTGGAAAATGATAAGCAGCAGATGGAGGAGCGGATAAAAAAGTAATATACATATATCATACTATAAAATATAAAATGTCATTTAAATATTACAAATATTTGGTTAATAAAGTTCAAAATGTTCCAAATTAACAAATGTATTGTTTAACGTTAGTTAATGTTTAATTCATTATTAATGTTAACTAACGGGATCTTATTGTAAAGTGTTACCTGATATTTTAATTTGAAATTCATGCAATCATTCATGCGTCATCCTGTTTACTTGGCAGAAAAGACTTTGAAATAAGCCAGCTCAATAGCAAGATTGAAGATGGACAAGCTTTGGAGTCCCAACTCCAGAAAAAACTGAAAGAGTTGCAGGTAAACTTTGTCAAAATAAGATTTATATTAAATTTTGTAAAATAAAACACAAGAAAAAGAAAAAAAGTTGTATTTATGCACATTTCCAGGCCAGAATTGAAGAGCTTGAGGAAGAGCTGGAGGCTGAGAGAGCTGCTCGCGCCAAAGTTGAGAAACAGAGAGCTGATCTGTCCAGAGAACTGGAGGAGATCAGTGAGAGGTTGGAGGAGGCTGGTGGAGCCACTGCTGCCCAGATTGAGATGAACAAGAAACGTGAAGCTGAGTTCCAGAAACTGCGCAGAGACCTTGAAGAGTCCACTCTGCAACATGAGGCAACTGCGGCTACACTGAGGAAGAAACATGCAGACAGTGTGGCTGATCTGGGGGAGCAGATTGACAACCTCCAGAGAGTGAAGCAGAAGCTGGAGAAAGAGAAGAGTGAACTCAAACTGGAACTGGACGATGTGGTCTCCAACATGGAGCAGCTTGCAAAGGCAAAGGTGAGCAAGAGAAAGTATACTTAGAGTCTATAAATTATGTTTTGTCAGTCAAAGAAACCAATCAACTATGATACAATTTATCCTCAAGACAAACTTGGAGAAAATGTGCAGGACTCTGGAAGACCAGATGAGTGAGTACAGAACCAAGGCTGAGGAAGGTCAGCGCTCAATCAACGATTTTACCATGCAAAAAGCCAAACTGCAAACTGAAAATGGTAAGGTCACACAATATTGTGTTATGTTACCAAACTGTACCATAAATATAATTGGAAAAAAGTTTTTTTCTTTCTTTGTTTTTTAATATTGTATTTTAGGTGAACTTGCCAGACAGCTTGAGGAGAAAGACTCCCTGGTGTCTCAGTTAACCAGAGGCAAGCAGTCCTACACTCAACAAATTGAAGACCTCAAGAGACAGCTCGAAGAAGAAGTCAAGGTTTTCAAATCTCCTTCTTTATCCAACAAATTTGCTAAAACCCATTATTGTAATGAACAACTGGCCCCAAATATTTGCTTGGCTTTAGGCTAAGAATGCCCTGGCCCATGCAGTTCAGTCTGCTCGTCATGATGCTGATCTGCTGAGGGAGCAATATGAGGAGGAGCAAGAAGCCAAGGCTGAGCTACAGCGTAGTCTGTCCAAGGCAAACTCTGAAGTGGCTCAGTGGAGAACCAAGTATGAAACTGATGCCATCCAGAGGACTGAGGAGCTGGAGGAAGCAAAGTAAGAAACAAACAATATTTAAATGTTAAAAGAGTTTGGTCATTATTGATGAGACACTTTTCTGAATTTTCTGCTATAATTTGTGGCCTTTTATACATGTTCAAATGATGTTTTATTAACAAAGTTCGGGAGAAGCACGTTCAGATAATTAACACAGGGGGAGAGCACTCAGCAATCATGATGAAATGTAAGTACTCTGGGTCCGGGCCGAATTCCGAGCTTGGAGCCCTCCCCCCGGACAGCACGCTAAATACGCATTATACTTTATTCCCTTTAATTGTATGTAAGTGTGAACTCGTGAAATAGAGTTTAATGAATGCTACTTCTGATGTTTACTATCCTTTGTATTTTAATTATTAAAGGAAGAAACTGGCTCAGCGTCTGCAAGATGCAGAAGAAGCTGTGGAAGCTGTCAATGCTAAATGCTCCTCTCTGGAGAAGACCAAGCACAGGCTGCAGAATGAGATTGAAGATCTCATGGTGGATGTGGAGAGATCCAATGCTGCTGCTGCTGCTCTGGACAAGAAGCAAAGAAACTTTGATAAAGTAAGGAGAGAAAGTACATTTTGTCATTAGCTGGAAAAATCAGACATGCAAAATTTTACTATACAAAATATCAAGTAGCATCGAAAATGTTCAATGTTACATTGATAGTAAATGTAAGTTTCTAATTATGGATAGGGTCTAGTACTTTAGGGTATATTCTTTACTACAAAACCACTTGACAAAACCTGCACTGCTCTCAATGGCAATTTGGTCTTATTACATTTAACCAGGTCCTGGCTGAGTGGAAGCAGAAGTATGAGGAGTCCCAAACGGAACTGGAAAGTGCCCAAAAGGAAGCTAGATCTCTGAGCACTGAACTCTTTAAATTGAAAAACTCGTATGAGGAGTCATTGGACCACCTGGAGAGCATGAAGAGAGAAAACAAGAATCTCCAAGGTAAGAGTGGTTTTACAACTCCAAACCATTACTTTAATTGCTTGTATCTGTGAGCTCACATGTTATTTCTATTGCCCAGAGGAAATTTCTGACCTCACTGAGCAACTTGGTGAGAGTGGGAAGAATATTCATGAGCTGGAGAAACTACGAAAACAACTGGAGCAGGAGAAACAAGAGATACAAACTGCTCTCGAAGAGGCTGAGGTAAAATAACAACCATTTTCCCCTGAAAACCTTATTCATATGACAACTCTTTGATTTAAATCAAGCTTTTGTTTAAAGCAATTGATAATTCCAGATTATTTTAAAGGAGGTCAACTCCCACCCCAAAACACAGGGCGAAACAAAAACACCCATTTTACTCTTCATAGGGTTCCCTTGAACATGAGGAAGGCAAGATACTTAGAGCTCAGCTGGAGTTCAATCAGGTCAAAGCTGATATTGAACGTAAGCTGACAGAGAAAGATGAAGAAATGGAGCAGGCCAAGAGGAACCAGCAGAGAGTGGTGGATACCCTGCAAAGCTCACTGGAATCAGAGACTCGCAGCAGGAATGAAGCTCTCAGACTGAAGAAGAAGATGGAGGGAGACCTCAATGAGATGGAGATTCAGCTCAGCCAGGCTAACAGACAGGCATCAGAAGCCCAGAAGCAACTCAAGGGTCTTCATGGACATCTCAAAGTATGACAAATCTTCAAATCAAGATTTTATGATGCATAAGTGAAATGCAAACTAGTTCTCACATATTTTTATTTGTAAAACTTGTACTTTACAGGATGCCCAACTGCAACTAGATGAAGCTCTTCGTGGTAATGATGATCTCAAAGAGAACATCGCCATTGTGGAGAGACGCAACAATCTGCAGCAGGCTGAACTGGATGAGCTGAGATCCATGGTGGAACAAACTGAGAGAGGAAGGAAACTGGCTGAGCAGGAACTGCTGGATGTCAGTGAGAGAGTTCAGCTCCTGCATTCTCAGGTATGACACATCTGTACTAATACTATGCAAAAAAACAGCCTAAATCCCCTCTTAGTAAACCATATTATAAAAATGTCAATATTATTCATGTTCAGAACACCAGCCTGCTGAATCAGAAGAAGAAGCTGGAGGGGGATAATACTCAGCTTCAGACTGAGGTTGAGGAGGCAGTGCAGGAGTGCAGGAATGCCGAGGAAAAAGCCAAGAAGGCCATCACTGATGCTGCCATGATGGCAGAGGAGCTGAAGAAGGAGCAGGACACCAGTGCTCATCTGGAGCGCATGAAGAAGAACATGGAGCAGACCATCAAGGACCTGCAGCACCGTCTGGATGAGGCTGAGCAGATCGCCATGAAGGGAGGCAAGAAGCAGGTCCAGAAACTGGAGGCCAGAGTAAGCTGCTGATGTTTTAGGAACAAGTACAGTTTTCTGCTAAATGCTTTCTTTTAACTTTACATTGTTTTATACTAAAATTGTTACACATCTGTTAGGTGAGAGAGCTGGAAAGTGAGGTGGAGATAGAACAGAGAAAGGCCAGTGACTCGGTCAAGGGGATTCGTAAATATGAGAGACGTATCAAGGAGCTCACCTACCAGGTAGGAAAAATGTTGCCTACTAACAATTTTGCCCCTGATTGATTTGATCTTGTTATTTGTTGAAAATACATAAAGTGCTTGCAGCATTTTCCTGTATTTAAGTCTATCACATACTAAGTTTTTTTGCTTTGCATAGACTGAAGAAGACCGAAAGAATCTGGCTCGTCTGCAGGATCTGGTGGACAAACTCCAGCTGAAGGTCAAATCCTATAAGAGATCTGCTGAGGAGGCGGTGAGTATTACTAATGCCATCATATGATACAACTTCTGTAGTAATTGTATCTTTTAATTTTCACAAATGCTATTCTGTGTAAACTTTAGGAAGAACAAGCTAATGCCAATCTGGGCAAGTTCCGTAAGATACAGCATGAGCTGGATGAGGCAGAGGAGAGGGCTGATATTGCTGAATCTCAGGTCAACAAGCTGAGAGCCAAGAGTCGTGATACAGGATCCAAGGTAAGAGTAGGTACTTAAAACAAGTGATTTTGGTCACAAAAATAAAAACATCAGAAAATCCACAAATAAATGGTAACAGTTACATTGACTTGATAGGTCAAGATATGAATAGCAAGTAACGATACTTACTAGCAACAACTACACTTGATAAAATGCATTTTGCTATTTAAAAAGTGTGACTACTGTAAAAAAAAATAGGGCTGTGACTTACGATTATTTTGGTAATAGAGTAATCGGTATATAGTATTTTGAAAATTAATCTGCTTTTTTTTGTTAATAAAAATAGACCTAAGCAAATGCCTTTAAAATGACTCAAAATACAAATGTAATTCATTTATAAACCTACACCAACACAAGAGATGTAAATTAAAAATCTGATGTAATGGCACACATTGTGTTCCCAGATGAATGTTACAAGTAACCCCAACCCACAGAAATGGAGCTTACAATGCACTACACACATGTAAACGACAACAGTATATGTAGAGGACCATTTACTGGAGCCTCTCTGAGACACACGCAATCTGCACGCACGTAAATAATTAAAGCACATATACAATATATTAAGTCTGCAGGGAATTTGTGAATTTTGTAAATTCACAAAAGGAATATGCTGTAGTATCGTTTTTAAAAGGTTTTAATATATCATGCTGCCTTCGAAAATTGTCTAATAATGCAGATAATGGATTCTCATCCTTGGAATGCACCATTTACAGTATTTCGCTGGTCAAACGACACGGGTAAATTGAAATCGAGGATTTCTTTTAAAATTGAGTACACCAATTTAATCAAGGAATCATGACAGCCCTAAAAAAATACCATCCACGTTGATTAGCTGTGTAGAGTTTAAGCCATTTTGAACTTGATCAACTAAGCTTTAACATTCTGTTGACCTTTTCCTTTCTAACAGAAGGGGGCTGATGAGGAGTGAAAATATTAGATGGATCTCTCTAAACATGGATTGCTGTGATGATCTCTTCTGTAGTTCTGTAGAATAAACCAGACATGAAAATGAATAAATCATCCTCTTTTGTCTTTTTTTTTTTTAACACATTGCAATATCTCAACATGATCCTGAACACAACAGTAAATCAGTTGCCTGAAAGTACTCTATGTGCCACAGATTAGGCTGTCTAGTCTAAGATCTAGTCTAAAAGCATTTGAAGTAGGGTCAACCATACAAAGAAACCAATTTTATGTTTACCAGTTTTACCAAACTAATACAAACCACATAATGTAGGTAACGTTGTAAGCCACTGACTATTACACTGTATGTTTTAACACAGATCATCCTTTGAAGTGCATTGTATCTATTTTAATGCCTTGATCAAAGCCATTAAATTTTTTACAAATCTGTAAAATGCAGGGGAAAATTAAAGTACCATTTAATCATAGCCTACATAGACTATTACATCTCTATGGTGAAAGTGAATTATAATTTGAATTACAGTCAATATAAATTATGATTGTGAGCAGCCATCATCGTTAGTCCAAGAATTTACAGTTTAGCCCAATTCAGGAGAATCTTTTTCTCATCAATTATGTTGGTGTTACGGCCGAGAGGTCCCGGGTTCAGATCCCGGACGAGCCCCCATTTGTTACGGCCGACTCGTTACGGCCGCAACAATATAGGAAACCAACACGAGCGATCAATATAACCAACGTAGTTTATTGAATAAATCTAGGGGTTTCACAAAGTGCAATAAAGGCTGTTAAGCCATTAGGAGTCTTCCGAAGTGCCGACAGTCGTCCAAATCCATCTATCACCAAGAGCACAAGAGACGAACAGTGGATGATGTCATTTCCTACCTACCAAACAAGAAATAAAAACAAAACAAAACACACCCCCCATAACAGTTGGCAATATATTCATTCTAAACCTAAAGAAACCTCCACAATTCTCTGAATGTGAGAGCTGCAATAGTCAGTCACCGCCACTTGAGAGCACCACTACCATTAAATATCAAATAAAGCATACAGTACTTGCTCGGTGTCCATGCAAAGCAGGATGAGGCAAGTTGTCACAACGTTTAATTCCTTTAACTCAGTGTAGGTTTTATTCACAATTTTCACATAGTCTTCAAAAATCTATTTCCAACATTTCCATTGGTATTGCTCAGGAAAAACATTAACTGGTAAACCTTTAGCTATACATTACAATAGGGTTTAATTTGTTAATGCATTAAGATTTAAATACAATCTTTAACACTTACACACTAAATGCTTTATTTAAATACACTACTTACATTGTTAACTTGCTTGGAATGTTTGAAAAAAAAAAATTACATGCAGAACTTAACATTAATCTATGCTGCAAAACCATTGTTCGTTGTTAGATCATGTTAGCAAATGCATAAAAAAATGCATTGATGAACTTACCGTAACCTTACTGTAAAGTGTTACTAATTACACTAACAGTAACAAATGAAAAAAGACTGTATGTGAGAGAGTATACCATTTGATAACTCTCTCAATATTGATATGGATAATATTACATTAATAAATAATATTATATATACAAAAAAAATAATATTACTAAGAATTGCACCTACTCTAGCTTTTAAATAAACATTTTGGTAGCAAACGCAGCTAAATGGTCTGAAGCAGAAGTAGATATACAATGGAATCCTATTTAGCCCAACAGATGCAAGCTCATTCTAGTGCACCCAGTGACAAAAGAAAGCTAAAGGATTACAAAAGGATTACAATCTTTATTAGAAATAAGGTTGCCCCCATTTCTTCCATTCTTGCTCCTGAGATTTGATAGACAAGGGTAAAAAGACAGCTGAGAATGAGGCTCTGTAAAGGATGAGGGGCCTAGAATAGATTGCCCAATTGCTAAGTCTAAAAAGGTGCGTTTTGACAAGAGGTCAAGGCAGGTTAGAAACCTCACAAAAGGTCTTAAATGATGGCTCACACGGCTGCCCCAAAAAAATTAATGCTATAGAGCTGACAATACATTAACGGTGTTTAGAAACAGATCTGGGGCTAAGACAGTTAGTCTGATATGCTTGCCATGTTCTTTCTGTTAAGAAGGAATAATTATAAGCATCTTCGTTTTAACTGATGCACAGAAAAAGTAACACTGATGTAATGTATTCAGAATATACTAACTTCTGTAAACATACAAATTACAATTTGTATACTACAGAATACTTTGATGGATTTGTTTTGTGAATTTTTGTAAAGCTGTAAAATCTTTTTCAAGAATGATTGGGGTGAACATGGATGAACATGAATGGAAGCTGTTGTTAATATAATGACTGCAAATGAACTTAATACAACCTGTAAAACTAAGATGAAGGATGTAGCATTGGAAAATCAAGAAAGGTCAAAGCACCAAACAATAACAAGCAAGAGTTGCAGCTGTCTCTGAATTAAGCGAGAACAAAAGGTCACAATTGCAGATCTTCATTGTTCCCATTACAGCTGTCTACTGACAATTTTAATCTTCCGTGACAGCCGTCTTGCTTGCATTGTTACCTTGTTTTCATCCTTTAGCACAAAGATAAACCTGTGGAATTCCCAGTGCATGCCTGTCTCTCTTTGAGGACAGAAAAGCTGGAATATAACTGTCCAATATGCAATTTAATTTAAAAAGGATTATGTGAAAGTTCAACATTTTAGATAGAAGAGTCTCTATGATGCTTTACGTACATGAAAAACAGACATGTTGTGAATATGGCCTATGAAACTAACTACAAAATATGAAAGTGAAGTTGTATTTCAGTATAAAAACTTAGTAAAGATCTCATATCTATAAAAAAATAACAACATTGTGATCTTAGATCCTTTCTGATCTTTTGCACTAGCGCCACAAACCACATGCTAAACTATTGTGACTCATCTAATCTTTAGCGCTATCATCACACACCACATGCTAAACTACTATGACTCACACAAATATTTTTTCAGGCACCCCAAAAGAGCTACACACACACAAGTGACCAGGATAATGACCAAATACAGATGGTCAACGTCACACTCATTGTTCCCTATATAAAGAGATAAGTTACAGCACAATATTGCAAGCTCACATCATTGTGCCATCTAAAGGTAAGAGCACACATCATTTATATTAAATTGTTTATGAGGACTGAACAATAGAATAAGATGACTTCTCATTAATGAAGTTTCTTTTTTCTTGAAAGGACTTGGACAGTTTTGGATTTCATCTGGTAAGACATGCTTATATAAATTTTAACACGTGTGCATGTGTATGTATTTATGTTTATGCAATATTTTCTTTTTGAATACAATAATTATTGAGAAATATTGTACATTTTTATATTCATAAATAATTATATTTAATTCATATTTATATATATTTTTAATTGTAAACCGGTTGTAAAAGTTCAGAGAATTTTGTCATCTATTTCTCAGTCTGATTGAAAGATGGGGGATGCTGTGATGGCAGAGTTCGGGCCAGCCGCCCCGTTCTTACGAAAGTCAGACAGGGAGCGTCTGGAGGCCCAAACTCGCCCCTTCGACATGAAGAAGGAATGCTTTGTGCCCGACCCTGAGGTTGAGTTCGTCAAAGCCTCCATCACCAGTAGAGACGGTGACAAAGTCACTGTTGACACTGAATTCGGGAAGGTAAGATCTAATCTCTGCAGTGTTGTGGATTGCAGACAGAAGTAGCGAGTGACTGTCAAAACATTTTTGTTATCCACAGACAGTTACTGTGAAGGAGGTTGATGTTCACCCCCAGAACCCGCCAAAGTTCGATAAAATTGAGGACATGGCGATGTTCACCTTCCTGCACGAGCCCGCAGTGCTGTTTAACCTCAAAGAGCGTTACGCAGCCTGGATGATCTACGTGAGTCGAGTCTAAAAACACTCACATGTTCTCTTTATCTTGCATGAGTAGATCTAAACCTTCTGTGAATCTCTCACAGACCTACTCTGGGCTCTTCTGTGTCACTGTGAACCCCTACAAGTGGCTGCCAGTGTACAACCAGGAAGTTGTGAATGCATATAGAGGAAAGAAACGAACTGAGGCCCCTCCACACATCTTCTCCATCTCAGACAATGCCTACCAGTACATGCTGTCAGGTGATGATCTGACTTCTTATTTTTTTGGATTTTTGAAATGAAATTTCAATTGGTAAGTTTCTTATGTTTCATTTTCTCACAGACAGAGAAAACCAGTCTGTCCTGATCACGTATGTATTATGTCGTAGCATAATATTCCTCCTTTCACTAATATTTTCTTTCAATGCTGTATTTTAATTACTGTTTTTATCCTAAGTGGAGAATCTGGTGCTGGAAAGACTGTGAACACTAAAAGAGTAATCCAGTACTTTGCGAGCATTGCAGCAGCAACAACCGGCAAGAAGGATCAATCAATGGAGAAAAAGGTGCGTAATTTCCCCAAAAATGGCTCATCATGGAAGAATGAAAATACCTACTATATGGCATTTACAAAATAATTACTAAATTAAAGATGTCTTCAAAATTGGAGTTAAATATTATTAAAAACATTGGAGTCAAAAATTGTCATAATTTATTACTCCCTTACTTGGACCATATTGCAATGCATTTACAGGTAACAAACTACATGTTTGTCCCAAATATATTTCTAAATAATCTGATAGATGTGACTTAGGTTCTCTAAGGATTATTATTATTATTACAAGACTACATAGCGTTTGAAAATATGCATGGCAGTTAACTGAAAAGAAGGTACATCAAATGTTTACACACCTATTGTTAAAATATGATTCTCAGGGTACTCTGGAGGATCAAATCATCCAGTGTAATCCTGCTCTGGAGGCTTTCGGTAACGCCAAGACCATCAGAAATGACAACTCCTCCAGATTTGTAAGTTGGGTTTTTACATTAGTGTTGTGATTCTATATTGTTTTTTTCATGATATGTTATATGAGCGTGTTGCATTATTCACAGGGTAAATTCATCCGCATCCACTTTGGCCACAGTGGAAAGTTATCTTCTGCTGACATTGAGACTTGTAAGTATTGCCCAACATCATTCCAACGTAACTGTTTTGATATTGATCTATTCATCAAATCATTTAGATCTGCTGGAGAAGTCTCGTGTCACTTTTCAGCTCAAGGCTGAGAGAGACTACCACATCTTCTATCAGATTCTGTCCCAGAGAAGACCAGAACTGCTGGGTAAAATTACCCATCATATCATTTAATACTGCCACCTCTATTTAGAAGAATATTTTCTGAACTATGTTGCCATTTCTCCGTAGAGATGCTGCTCATCACCAACAACCCCTATGATTACGCCTTCATCTCCCAAGGAGAAACACAAGTGGCTTCTATTAATGACGGTGACGAGCTGATGGCCACTGATGTGGGTGTTTGTTAAAACATAAGCTGTTCAAAATACAAGACACCAAATATTATAAAATATTATAAGAAATAGTCCATGAAGCATTTGCAATTTAATTACCATTAGCACTTTTGACAACCTGTATGACTATATTTTTGGTGTAAAACATAAATTAATAATCTCTTGGTTGATTTCCATACTTTAAAAGCCTATAGTGATCAGGGGCTGTCAATAAGTATTAAAAAGTACCATAAAAGATCCACAAAACTTGGAATTTCTGTGAGGAAAATATCACCAACATGCCATACTTTTGTGTTCGACATAAGGAATTAAGTCATACGGGTATAGAACGACTTGAAAGAAAATTGATTCTCTCGGCCAGTCTATTCTTTAAAAAGAAAGACTATTAATGCACTAGTCAAAATTAGAATATGAAACATTTGCCTTAATATTTTAAATGCTCTGTTCATTTGTTATAGGAAGCGTTCGATGTGTTGGGCTTCACCCATGAGGAAAAGAACAGCATCTACAAGCTGACTGGTTCTGTCATGCACTTCGGCAACATGAAGTTCAAGCAGAAGCAAAGAGAGGAACAGGCCGAGGCTGATGGGACTGAGGGTCAGTATAACTCAGAAAAATGAAATCAGTAGAACTTGGAAACATGTTGTATATAGAGTCATAACTCTGTATTCTTTTTAACATGTAGAAGCTGACAAAATCTCATATCTGATGGGCCTAAATTCAGCTGACCTGATCAAGGGTTTGCTCCACCCAAGAGTCAAAGTAGGAAATGAGTGGGTCACCAAGGGACAGAGTGTCCAGCAGGTAATGAATGAAAATAATAATCTAATGGACATTTACATTTTTCAACATCATAACTTCACTTTCAAAGACATACAAACAAAATCTTTCATGTATCTGAAAAATCGCTTTCTATTTTGCAATGTGACAAATTCTGCAAAATTCAATATTTTCTATATTAGGTGTACTACTCTATTGGTGCTCTGGCAAAGTCAGTGTATGAGAAGATGTTTCTTTGGATGGTTGTGAGAATCAACCAATCCCTGGCCACCAAACAGCCTCGCCAGTACTTCATTGGTGTGCTGGACATTGCTGGATTTGAGATCTTTGATGTAAGTGGAAATCAACAGATTTTTTTTTTATTCAAGAACAAATTCAACAAGAAGTACAATCTGTTTGACCATTGTGATTATATGTTATATTCCACCTGCAGTCCAACACCTTTGAGCAGCTGTGCATCAACTTCACTAATGAGAAGTTGCAGCAGTTCTTCAACCACCACATGTTTGTGCTGGAGCAAGAGGAATACAAGAAGGAGGGCATTGAGTGGGTTTTTATTGACTTTGGCATGGACCTGCAGGCTTGTATTGAGCTTATTGAAAAGGTGGGTATATATCATGTTGATGATTACACTGTGAGGGGAAAAATCACATTTTTTGGTTTTAACTCTTGTGGTAAATTGATATATTGACTGCCACGATCTACAATTCATTTTAGCCCATGGGTATCATGTCCATCCTTGAAGAGGAGTGCATGTTTCCCAAAGCCAGTGATGCAACGTTTAAAGCTAAGCTTTATGACAATCATATGGGGAAAACTCCAAACTTCCAGAAGCCTAGGATTGTCAAGGGTAAACCAGAGGCTCATTTTGCCCTCGTTCACTATGCTGGTACTGTGGACTACAACATTGCAAACTGGCTGGTAAAGAACAAAGACCCTCTCAATGAGACGGTTGTAGGGTTTTTCCAGAAGTCAACTCTTAAGCTGTTGTCCATTCTGTTTGCTAATTACGCTACTGATGACTCAGGTAAGTACACACTGACGTGTGTCGTGAAAATATAATAGGCACTACTTTTACGGTTTAATAATAACAAAAATATTTATTTCACAGCTACAGATTCTGGAGGAAAGGCTGCCAAAGGCAGCAAAAAGAAGGGTTCTTCCTTCCAGACGGTGTCAGCCCTTCATAGGGTATGAAATATTAAAACACGGCTTTATCTCACACGGTTTTATTGCATTTAAATCTGAATCATTTGTGGTCTAACAACAGGAGAACTTGAACAAGCTGATGACCAACTTGAGGTCAACTCACCCTCACTTTGTGCGCTGCCTCATCCCCAATGAGACCAAGACTCCTGGGGCGATGGAGAATCCTCTGGTCATGCACCAGCTGCGCTGTAACGGTGTGCTGGAGGGCATCAGGATCTGCAGGAAGGGATTCCCCAACAGGGTCCTGTATGGAGATTTCAAACAACGGTTAGTATGAAGGCAAATGGCTTTCATTTCTTACATAATTATTTAATGTATGACTCTAAATTTAATTGTACCTTGTTTAACTTTAATGTAAGCATTTGCTAGAAATAAAATCAAATAAATATAGAAATAATTGTTAATGTGTGTTGCTTTTTTGGTAGATACCGCATCCTAAATCCTGCTGCTATCCCTGAGGGACAGTTCATTGATAACAAGAAGGGTTCAGAAAAACTTCTGGGCTCTCTGGACATCGATCACAACCAGTACAAGTTAGGGCATACTAAGGTATTATTATATTGACATTAACTTTTTAACCATTAATCAAAACCACGTTTCCATTCTCATCCTGTTTGATGCAAAAAATGTTTCTATTCAGGTGTTTTTTAAGGCTGGTCTTTTGGGAACTCTTGAAGAAATGCGAGATGACCGTCTTGCACTTATTATAACTGGAATTCAGTCCATGTCTCGTGGTTTTCTATCAAGAGATGAGTTCAAGAAAATTGTGGAAAGAAGGTTTGATTCTAGCTCTTTGATCTTTAATGTATTTTCCAAGTTACATTTTATAATTTAAGACATAAATTTTAATTTTATTAATTTTAGTTATTTTTTAATATCCAAAGAGACTCTCTGTTGGTGATTCAGTGGAACGTACGTGCTTTCATGGGTGTCAAGAATTGGCCCTGGATGAAGCTCTACTTTAAGATCAAGCCTCTGTTGAAAAGTGCAGAGACTGAGAAAGAAATGGCCAACATGAAGGAGGAATTCACCAAGTTGAAGGAAGCTTATGCCAAATCTGAAGCCCGCAGAAAGGAGCTTGAGGAAAAGATGGTTTCTCTTATCCAAGAGAAGAACGACCTGCAGCTATTAGCACAGTCTGTAAGTTCACATGAGACTACAACTCTGGACTTTTCACAAGTCACAAAACAAAAAAAAGGTTTTCAATTATTATTATTTTCATGTTGATAGGAGCAAGATAATCTTGTAGATGCTGAGGAGAGATGTGAGGGTCTGATCAAGAGCAAGATCCAGCTTGAGGCCAAAGTCAAAGAAATGACTGAGAGACTGGAGGATGAAGATGAAATGAATGCTGAGCTGACTGCAAAGAAACGAAAGCTGGAGGATGAATGCTCTGAGCTCAAGAAGGACATTGATGATCTTGAACTCACTCTGGCCAAAGTGGAGAAAGAGAAACATGCCACTGAGAATAAGGTCAGTTTTCAGCACTGAACCTGATAGTGATGCTATAATGGTGAGTTAAGATTCCCTTGATGCAATAACACATTTCTACAGGTTAAAAACATGATAGAAGAGATGGCAGCTTTGGATGAAATCATCGCTAAGCTGACCAAGGAGAAGAAAGCTCTTCAGGAGGCCCATCAGCAAACGCTGGATGACCTCCAGAGTGAGGAAGACAAAGTCAACACACTCACCAAAGCCAAAGCCAAGCTGGAGCAACAAGTGGATGATGTAAGAGTCAGAAAACACAATACTATAATTAAAATGAGAAACATTTAAAGTAATTACGCAATAATTTTTATATTTGTTTTGCATGATATTTAGCTTGAAGGTTCTTTAGAACAAGAAAAGAAAATCCGCATGGATCTTGAGAGAGCTAAAAGAAAGCTTGAGGGGGACTTGAAGTTGACTCAAGAGAATGTGATGGATTTGGAAAATGACAAGCAGCAGACGGAGGAGCGGCTAAAGAAGTAATATATTTTATAAAATATACAAACCAATTTTAATATTAAAAGATATTTGGTAACACTTTACAATAGGTTCCAGTTTACTTTAGTTAACATGAACTAATAATGAAATGTACTTCTAAGCATGTATTAATCTTACTTCATGTAAATTTAAACATTCACTAACAAATTATTAAGCTTCATTGCAGACACAAGCTAACAATGAAAAGTTTTCTTTTTATCAATAAATCTCAACAAAGTTTAATAGATACTGTAACAAATGTTTTGTTAATTGTTAAGTTAATGTTGTTTAATGCATTATCTAACATTAACTAATGGAACCTTAATTTAAAGTGTTGCCAGATATTTTTAATGTGAAATTGTATGTAATCATTCATCCTGTTTAATTGGCAGAAAAGACTTTGAAATAAGCCAGCTCAACAGCAAGATTGAAGACGGACAAGCTTTGGAGTCCCAACTCCAGAAAAAACTGAAAGAGTTGCAGGTAAACTTTGTATGTTTTAATAAGATAGAAAGTTGGATTGTTAGAAAATTTAACCTTAATTGTTAATTTATGCACATTACTAGGCCCGAATTGAAGAGCTTGAGGAAGAGCTGGAGGCTGAGAGAGCTGCTCGCGCCAAAGTTGAGAAACAGAGAGCTGATCTGTCCAGAGAATTGGAGGAGATCAGTGAGAGGTTAGAGGAGGCTGGTGGAGCCACTGTTTCTCAGATTGAGATGAACAAGAAACGTGAAGCTGAGTTCCAGAAACTGCGCAGAGACCTTGAAGAGTCCACTCTGCAACATGAGTCCACTGCGGCTACACTGAGGAAGAAACACGCAGACAGTGTGGCTGATCTGGGGGAGCAGATTGACAACCTCCAGAGAGTGAAGCAGAAGCTGGAGAAAGAGAAGAGTGAACTCAAACTGGAACTGGACGATGTGGTCTCCAGCATGGAGCAGCTTGCAAAGGCAAAGGTGAGTGAGAGAAATTATACTTAGAGTCTATAAATTATGTTTTGTCAGTGAAAGTAAGCAAACAAATATGATACAATTTATCCTCAAGACAAACCTGGAGAAAATGTGCAGGACTCTGGAAGACCAGATGAGTGAGTACAGAACCAAGGCTGAGGAAGGTCAGCGCACAATCAATGATTTTGCATTGCAAAAATCCAAGCTGCAAACTGAAAATGGTAAGAACACAAAATAGTTTGTTTTGTTACCAATTGTACCAAAACGATACTTTGGAAAAAGTCAATATTTTTTAATGTTGCATTTTAGGTGAACTTGCCAGACAGTTTGAGGAGAAAAACTCCCTGGTGACTCAGTTAACCAGAGGCAAACAATCCAACACTCAGCAAATTGAAGACCTCAAGAGACAGCTCGAAGAAGAAGTCAAGGTTTTCAAAATCTCATTCAATGTCTAAAAATTTAGCTAAAATCCACTATTGTAATAAACAACTGCCCCCAAACATTTGCTTGGCTTTAGGCTAAGAATGCCCTGGCCCATGCAGTTCAGTCTGCTCGTCATGATGCTGATCTGTTGAGGGAGCAATATGAGGAGGAGCAAGAAGCCAAGGCTGAGCTACAGCGTGGTATGTCCAAGGCAAACTCTGAAGTGGCTCAGTGGAGAACCAAGTATGAAACTGATGCCATCCAGAGGACTGAGGAGCTGGAGGAAGCAAAGTAAGAAACAAATAACAATTAAAAGTTTTGTTTTTAGTGATTAGACACTTTTCTAAAATGTATGCTAAAAGTTGTGGCCTATAACACATTTAAATACAGTTTAATGAATAATGCTTCTGATGTTCACTATATTTTGTAATTTGATTACGACAGGAAAAAGCTGACTCAGCGTCTGCAAGATGCAGAAGAAGCTGTGGAAGCTGTCAATGCTAAATGCTCCTCTCTAGAGAAGACCAAGCACAGGCTGCAGAATGAGATTGAAGATCTCATGGTGGATGTGGAGAGATCCAATGCTGCTGCTGCTGCTCTGGACAAGAAGCAAAGAAACTTTGATAAAGTAAGGAGAGAAAGTACATTTTGTCATTAGCTGGAAAAATCAGCCATGAAAAATGTTACAATATAAAATATCAAGTAGCATCGAAAATGTTCAATGTTACATTGATAGTAAAAGCAACTTTCTAACTATGGATTGGCACTAGTACTTTAGGGTATATTCGTTACCACTAAATCATTTGACCAAAACATCTCATTGGTTATTTTGACCTTGTTAAATTTAACCAGGTCCTGGCTGAGTGGAAGCAGAAGTATGAGGAGTCCCAAACGGAACTGGAAAGTGCCCAAAAGGAAGCTAGATCTCTGAGCACTGAACTCTTTAAATTGAAAAACTCGTATGAGGAGTCATTGGACCACCTGGAGTGCATGAAGAGAGAAAACAAGAATCTCCAAGGTAAGAGTGGTTTTACAACTCCAAACCATTTCTTCAAATGCTTGTATTTGTGAGCTCACATGTTATTTCTATTGCCCAGAGGAAATTTCTGACCTCACTGAGCAACTTGGTGAGAGTGGGAAGAATATTCATGAGCTGGAGAAACTACGAAAACAACTGGAGCAGGAGAAACAAGAGATACAAACTGCTCTCGAAGAGGCTGAGGTAAAAGAACATCCATTTCCCCCAAAGTTCTTATTCTGACAACTCTTTGATTTAAATCAAGCTTTTGTTTAAAGCAATTGATCATTCCAGATTATTTTAAGGGAGGTAACCCCCCCCCCCCCCAAAAAACAAAACAAAAACAACAACACATGGCTAAACAAAAACGTTAAATCTCAATTATAACAAACACCCATTTTACTCTTCATAGGGTTCCCTTGAACACGAGGAAGGCAAGATACTTAGAGCTCAGCTGGAGTTCAATCAGGTCAAAGCTGATATTGAACGTAAGCTGACAGAGAAAGATGAAGAGATGGAGCAAACCAAGAGGAACTTGCAGAGAATGGTGGATACCCTGCAAAGCTCACTGGAATCAGAGACTCGCAGCAGGAATGAAGCTCTCAGACTGAAGAAGAAGATGGAGGGAGACCTCAATGAGATGGAGATTCAGCTCAGCCAGGCTAACAGACAGGCATCAGAAGCCCAGAAGCAACTCAAGGGTCTTCATGGACATCTCAAAGTATGACAAATCTTCAAATCAAGATGTTATGATGCTTTGGTTAGATCCAACATAGTTCTTCAGTCTTTTTATTTGTAAAATTTGTACTTTACAGGATGCCCAACTGCAACAAGATGAAGCTCTTCGTAGTAATGATGATCTCAAAGAGAACATTGCCATTGTGGAGAGACGCAACAATCTGCAGCAGGCTGAACTGGATGAGCTGAGATCCCTGGTGGAACAAACTGAGAGAGGAAGGAAACTGGCTGAGCAGGAACTGCTGGATGTCAGTGAGAGAGTTCAGCTCCTACATTCTCAGGTATGACACATCTGTACTAATACTATGCAAAATAAATCCTCTTAGTAAACAATGTTATCAAAAGACAATGTCAATATTGTCCATGTTCAGAACACCAGCCTGCTGAATCAGAAGAAGAAGCTGGAGGGGGATAATACTCAGCTTCAGACTGAGGTTGAGGAGGCAGTGCAGGAGAACAGGAATGCCGAGGAAAAAGCCAAGAAGGCCATCACTGATGCTGCCATGATGGCAGAGGAGCTGAAGAAGGAGCAGGACACCAGTGCTCATCTGGAGCGCATGAAGAAGAACATGGAGCAGACCATCAAGGACCTGCAGCACCGTCTGGATGAGGCTGAGCAGATCGCCATGAAGGGAGGCAAGAAGCAGGTCCAGAAACTGGAGGCCAGGGTAAGGTGCTGATGTTTTTAGGAACAAGTACAGTTTTCTGCTAAATGCTTTATTTTAACTTAACATTGTTTTATACTAAAATTGTTACACAACTGTTAGGTGAGAGAGCTGGAAAGTGAGGTGGAGATAGAACAGAGAAAGGCCAGTGACTCCATCAAGGGGATTCGTAAATATGAGAGACGTATCAAGGAGCTCACCTACCAGGTAGGAAAAATGTTGCCTAATAAAGAATTTCCCCCTGATTAATTTGATCATGTTATTTATTTAAAAAACAAAGTGCTGTATTACAGTATTTAACTGTATATTGTATATACTAAAACATTTTTGCTTTGCATAGACTGAGGAAGACCGTAAGAATCTGGCTCGCCTGCAGGATCTGGTGGACAAACTCCAGCTGAAGGTCAAATCCTACAAGAGATCTGTTGAGGATGCGGTGAGTATTTCCCCCAGTGGTGCCATCAAATGATACGACTTCTGTAATTGTATCTTTAGATTTTCACAAATGATGTTTAATCTTTAGGAAGAACAAGCTAATGCCAATCTGGGCAAGTTCCGTAAGATACAGCATGAGCTGGATGAGGCAGAGGAGAGGGCGGATATTGCTGAATCTCAGGTCAACAAGCTGAGAGCCAAGAGCCGTGATACTGGATCCAAGGTAAGAGTAGGCAATTAAAATAAGTGATTTTGGTCACAAAAATAAAAATCTCAGAAAAGCCACAAATAAATAGTCATAGTTAAGTCGACTGGATAGTTCAACTCTATATCTCCACTTTTTAGGTTGTGTTCACATTTGGCATGTTTGGTTTGATTAAAACGAACTCTGGTGCAATTGCTCTGTTAGTGCGGTTAATTTAAATAAGTGTGAATGCTACCATTCGAACCCTGGAGTGCATCAAACAAGCGGGCCGAGACCGCTGAAAAGATGGGTCTTGGTCCGATTCCAAACAAACTGAATGCAACACAGACCAAAGGCAAGTAAACAAACCAACAATAGGAAGATAAGAACCTAAAAAGGACAGAATCCTGACACATAAATGTTTTTTCTTGTTATAGTTGTGATGCTGCCATCACAGTTCGGTAAAGGCATCAGAACTGCCTCCTAGCAGCAGATCTTCGTTTGTGTAGCAGATCTTCCGCTGTTCTGACTCCATTTGAAACACATTTTATAAGCTCTTCACAAATTGTCAGCTGGTCAAAATACCATCATATTGTAGGCTATTCAATATACAACGAGCGCATTTGCCCAGCACACAGCATTGTTTTGAATGTTCGCTACGTTCGTCACAGAATAGGCAACACAAGATAACAGCCGACCAATCAGGTTGTGCACATATCCCTATGCCTTTAGGTTCTGTATCTTTAGGTTTGGAGTTAAAAATGCCAATCTGAATGCTAATGCTAAGAACTAAATGTTTTTTTTTTGTTTTTTTATGGTCCGGACCAAAAGAACCAAGCAAACCGAACTAGCGTGAACACACCCTTAGTGACTTTATGATATGATTAGCAAGAAGTTTCAAGAACTTCACTTGATGAAATGCATTTTACTATTTAACAAGTGTGGCTATTGAACAAACAAACAAACATCCATATTGATTAGCGGTGTAGAGTTTAAGCCATTTTCAACGGGATCAGCTTACCTTTAACATTTTTTCCTTTTTCTTCCAAACAGAAGGGGGCCGACGAAGAGTGAAAATATTAGATGGGTCTCTCTAAACATTGATTGCTGTGACAATCTCTTCTGTAGTTCTGTAGAATAAACCAGACATGAAAATGAATACCTCATCCTCTTCTTTTAAACAATCTAGACATTGCAATATCTCAACATGATCCTGAACACAACAGTAAATCAGTTGCCTGAATGTCCTCTATGTGCCACAGGCTGTCTAGTTTAAGATCTTATTCAAACTCAAAATGTTTTTAAATTGTCATTTGAAGTAAGGTCAACCATACAAAGATACAGGGTGTTTACTAGTTTTACCAAACTAATACAAACCAGGTAATGCAGCTAAAGCTGTAAGCCACTGACAATTATGATGTATGTTTTCCAGCAGCACTTTGCCCATAGAGGGCGCCGACCTGCCTGCCTTTTTTTTTTTAATAATGTCTTTTTTACTTTAGAATGTGTTCTCTCCAGAATGATATTTGCATGCACTTTCAACGTCGTTACGTTTATCACGTTGGTGTAGTAGTAGCCAATAGGCTGCCTTCTCTGGGCTCTAGCTCACTTAGCCCTACAGTGCTGGAATTTAAGCCAATGGTTCCCTGGTTGATACGCAAAAAAGGCTAAAAGTATTATTACACTGTATTCAGCACAAACTCTGCTACAATAATATGTCAGTAGTGCGTATGTAAAATTTTTTAGTTTTGAGATAATGACGTTTATGCGTGGTTAGTGAAAAAAAATTGTCACTGAAATAAGGTCATAAAACCCATACTGAGAATAACTAAGCCTTATTTATATATCATGCTGTGTTTAGTATCAAAGATAAAAACAATCTCATTTCTCACAACTCAATCTCACAACTCCAATCTCATTTTATAACATTTTAGTCTGGTACCAGTTTAACTAGTAGCTACAATGTAAAGTAGGCTATATACAACCATAAGATGTCTTACCTTAAAAACTTCCAAACTCGACGAAAAGCAGAGTCGCTGATTCTTTGTTTAGAGGTGATGAGGGTGGTAACAGCTGTGCGTTCCTCCGCGTGGATCATTTGAATTTGAACAGCTCGCGCGCGCATGTGTGTGGGCGTGATCGCATTAGCGCTAATCAGCTCGGACTGGAGAAACTAAACATGTCGTTGCTTTCATACGGATGAACTTCAAATTGAGAGAGAAGGGAGAAGGCGCATCATGTTTATTACATTTTGTTTTTATTATTAGTGTACACAAATAAAAGTAGACATTTAACAGTTTTGATTGATGTATAACACTTGACTGTATCACAAAAATCGACAGTTATTTGAGTCTCTTTTGCACTAATAAGAAAAAAAGAGAGAATCACGTCGGTGTGATTCTCGACCCCAGGGGGTTAATTTCATCATGTGTGTAGGCTACTTCTAACATGTTTGGTTGGTAGAATAAATATGTTTTAAATTCAAATCATGATCGTCTTCCGTGTCTGAAATGGATGTATTCTTGTGTCTATAAGGTAACAATAATATAATAAAATAACTTTTGAATTAAGTTTGAACAAAATTTTAATAAAAGAATAAAATTTTGGTTTAGTCTATACTACTAGGTACTTATACTATATTGACTGGGTTAAATAGAGTTGCATTACTAAAAAGATACTAAAATACACGTTTCATTGACTAAAATACACTTTTCATTGACTAAAATAGACTTTTCATTGACTAAAACTAGACTATGTCTTTTGTCGACTAAAACTAGACTAAAATGTCATCAGTTGTTGTAGACTAAAATTAGACTAGACTAAAAAGAATATGAATCCTTACCTTTAAAATATGTATGATAAAATGTACTTTTAAAAATATACTTTTTAAAAAGAAAGATTACACTTGAAATATTATTAAAATTGCAACTTTTTTAGAGGATACATATTCCAAAACTATATGAAAGTACAGTATGAAATTTAACTATTTAATTAACTGTTTACCTTAGATATTATAGAATTTGCATGCATACAAAAATTTGTGGAAAAAGACCACTTTTTTTCAAAAACGTTTCCAACTCTAACTTTGAACCAATTCTATAGAATACACACACACACATCCATCCATCTTCTTCCGTTTATCCGGGGCCGGGTCACGGGGGCAGCGGTCTAAGCAGAGATGCCCAGACTTCCCTCTCCCTAGACACTTCCTCCAGCTCTTCGAGGGGGACACCGAGGCGTTTCCAGGCCTGCTGGGAGACATAGTTTCTCAAGTGTGTCCTAGGTCTTCCGAGGGGTCTCCTCTCCCGAAACATCTTCCCGTGAGGGCATCAAGGAGGCATCCGGAACAGATGCCCGAGCCACCTCAGCTGACCCCTCTCGATGTGAAGGAGCAGCGGCTCTACTCTGAGCTCCTCCTGAGTGACCGAGCTTCTCACCCTATCTCTAAGGGATCGCCCAGCCACCCTGCGGAGAAAGCTCATTTCGGCCGCCTGTATCTGGGATCTTGTCCTTTCAGCCATGACCCAAAGCTCATGACCATAGGTGAGAGTAGGAATGTAGATAGACCGGTAAATCGAGAGCTTTGCCTTACGGCTCAGCTCGTTCTTCACCACAACAGACCGGTACATTGACCGCATTACTGCTGAAGCTGCACCGATCCATCTGTCAATCTCTCGTTCCATCCTTCCCTCACTCGTGAACAAACCCCTAAGATACTTAAACTCCTCCACTTGAGAAAGGATCTCTCCACCAACCTGAAGTGGGCAAGCCACCCTTTTTCGACTGAGGACCATGGCCTCGGATTTGAAGGTGCTGATTTTCATTCCAGCCACTTCACACTCGGCTGCAAACCGTCACAGTGCATGCTGAAGATCCTAGTCTGAAGAGGCCAACACAACAACATCATCCGCAAAGAGCAGAGATGAAATCGTGTGGTCCCCAAACCTGACACCCTCCAGCCCCTGGCTGCGCCTAGAAGTTCTGTCCATAAAATCATGAACAGAACCGGCGACAAAGTGCAGCCCTGCCGGAGTCCAACATGCACCGGGAAGAAGTCTGACTTGCTGCCGGAAATGCGAACCTGCCGAAGGCAGGAGCGTTGTTCTCACATAATATATATATATATATATATATATATATATATACACACACACACACACACATATATATTCATTGTACAGAATTGGTTAAAAGTTCGATTTTGAAACAGCTTGATAATGCATAAACAAATGTATAAATGAACTGAGCCATATTGCAACGTGTTAGTAACTACTGAATTTGATCTTAATGTATGCATGTCAGTGTCTACTATATTCACTTATAATTACACTATTCACCCTTTCATTACCCCTTAAACCACCCTTAAAAATACCCATACCACCAAATCTGTCCCTAAGTTTACCTGTATCTACCTCAATAACAGCAAATGTGTTTTGGGTAGCACTTTATTTTACAGTCCTTTTCTGCATGTACGTACTATTTATTTATTGTAGCAATTACAATAACTGGGTTACAACTAGGTTCTAACCCTGAACATTCACCTTAACCTAACCTTAACCCATGTAGTCACCATATATTATTTTACCAGTTATGGTTCTCACAAATTATGACCATAAGATTAATTCAATATTCATGAAATATGGTGTTTGAAACATTTTTCCTGTCAATTACAACGCTTAGCAACTACAAATTAAAAAGAAAAAGCATCGCTCTGCATTACCTTCATCTGTGCTTCAGATATGAGTTGGATCTTCTCCTGCAGGGAGCACAGTGTTTGTGTGTGGGTGAGATGGCAAAAACCAGGGACAGAAGAGTCATGCTAATTTGCCTAAAGGAAGCACATAATGTATTCTTATGGAGAACAATCAAAGTCAGATAGATAAAGAGGTACAGGATGCAAATAGTAATACCTGTATTCTCTGTCTCCATGATCCATCTGGCTCGAACAAGGGATAAAGAAGAAATGACAAGCAACTCAATCCAAGGAGCAAAAGCATCATGTCACGTCCGTTGGACACTTGTCCAAGTGAATCAAACAGACCTCCCTTAGTCTCCATTAATAGCCTCCTTAATGGTCATGGATACATAATGGGTCAAGTTATTGACCCTTTGGTGATCTGAGACAACAAAGGGCCTAAATAGCTGAGAATGAACTACATCCGTCTCAGTGAATAGGAACAGGAATGTTCCACCTCGTCATAGCAAGAGATGAACTTTTATATACCTAATGACCATTTTCCTTAGACATACATGCAATGTGATACTTTGAGCCAATTGTTCAATGAGGTAGCCATAGCTTTTGAAAGTTCAAGGTGTTAGAAGAGAAGGCATTAGGTCATGTAATAGGTCATGCAAGTGATGGATATCTACAGATGAGACATGTCCTACATACTATCTGATATCTTCTATCACAGAGGCACTCAATGGATTTAACAAGTTATCTTTGTATTCAAGGCTAAATTAAAAGAAACAATGCCACGTAAACAAGACAACTTGAAGGGTATGGCCCCTCGGTCAGCTCTCTGAGGGACAGCAACAGACTGCGAGCACTTCAACAGACTCATTCAGTGCTTTGAAGCATATTGGAGCTGTTTTATTCTGGCTTTGGCAGAACATAAAGGCCATTTTTTGTAATAGCGCCATGCAACTCTAACAAAACATAGTTCATGTTTAAATCAACCACTTTCAAGGATCTGTTAGTTTTCACGTTTTCAGTCCTTGAATCCAAGTACTGTACTTTCAAGAAGCGTTAGTTAAAGTTTTATTCATTTTTATTTTAATACATCAAGTTAAACTAAATTAAAATAAGACATGGTGCCTTGGCTGGCAGTTTTTATTTTATTTTTTATTTTTACTTTTATTTCAGTTATTGTTCATTTCAAGAAATGAAAATGTTTATGGTTTTATTTATAGTTAACTAATAAACTTGTTTATAACCCCACTGTTTATCTCAATGAAACTATATAAAAAAAATCATATCTGCTCATATCATTCTTACATAACATGTGTCCTTGTCACTGTTGCGTTTAATCAATGTGCCGTTGTTTAATGCTTAAGAATTACACCTACTCCAGGTTGAAATAAAATTTTTAGTAGCAAAACTAGCTGCATGGTCTGAAACAGAAGACAGGAGGTAGAGACACAACGCATTCCTATTAAACACAACAGATGCAAGACCATTCTAGTGCACCCAGTGACAAAAGGAAGCTCCGATTACAAACTTTATTAGACATAAGGTTGCCCCCATTTCTTCCATTCTTGCTTTGCGTTTTGATAAACAAGGGTAAACAGACAGGTCAGAATGAGGCTCTGTAAAGTATGAAGGGCCTAGAATAGATTGCAAAGTGATAAGTCTAAGTAAGGTGCTTATTGAGAGAGTGCAGAACAACTGAGGGACAAGAGGTCATGACAAGTCAGAAACCTCACAAAAGGTCTTGAGTGATGCTCAAACAGATCAACACCATAAACCATAGAGCTGTTTAGAAACAGATCTGGGGCTAAGACGATTAGTTTGACCTGCTCGCCATGTTCTTTCTGTTAAGAAGGAATAATTATAAGCATCTACATGGTAACTGATGCACAGAAAAAGTAACACCGATGTAAAGTATTTGGAATATATTAACTTTTGTAAACATACAAATTAGATTTTGTAACTTACAGAATCTTATTCTTGCATTTTTTTGCTAGAAAATCCTTTTGAAGAAAGAATGGGTTTGAACATGGATGAACATGAGTTGTCCATTTGAATGACTGCTAATGAACTTTGGGAAATCATGAAAGGTCAAAGCACCAAACAAGAACAAGCAAGAGTTGCAGCTGTCTCTGCATTAGGCGAGAACAAAAGGTTGCAAGTGCAGATATTCATTGTTGACGTTACAGCTGTCTACTGACAATTTTGCTGTTCTGTGATAGGTGTACTGTTCGTGAAACATTGTTACCTTGTCTTGATCCTTAAACGCAAAGATAAACCTGTGAAATTGCCAGTGCATGCCGGTCTCTCTTTGAGGACAGAAAATTGAATAGTTTAAGAAAAGCTCATAGTGCATTATTTCTGGAATCTAACTTTCAATTAAGCAATTTTTTTTTAAAAGTAGTGTGTGGATATTCAACTATGGTTCAGATAGATTTTATATACAAGAGTGTCTACCACTATAATGCTTTACGAACTGAAAGAATTTAGCTTATGAAACTAACTATAAAATATGAAAGTGGAGGTGTACATTTCAGTATAAAACACTTTAGTAAAGATCTGATATCTTTAAAAAAAATAAGATATACATATGGTACAAAAATAGCATCATTGTGATTTAAATCCTTTTTGGTCGTGTTGCACTACCATTTCCACATGCCAAACTACTGTGACTCACACAAAGATTTTTTTCAGGCACCCAAAAAGAGCTGCACACACACAATTGACCCGGACCAAATACAGATGGTCAACGTCACACTCATTGTGCCTCTATATAAAGAGATAAGTTACAGCACAATATTGCAAGCTCACATTATTGTGCCATCTAAAGGTAAGAGCACACATCATTTAGATTAATTTGTTCATGAGGATTGAACAATAGAATAAGATGACTTATTCTAAGATGACTCAATAATGATGTTTCTTTTTTTATTGAAAGGACTTGGACTTTCTTGGGTTTGGATTTCATCTGGTAAGGCACGCTTTTATAACTTTTTGTCAACACAATGTGTACAGTATCTCTAATATTGTATGTTATAGTATATGTATTGTATAGTATATGTATATGTAGTTTTTTTCTTTTTGAATGCAATAATTTTTGTTGAAACACCAATAAATGAAGAAATATTTTTTATTTATAAATATTAAAAATCTTATTGTTTTATTTTTACATTAGATCTTCTAATTGTAAACAAGTTTTACAAGTTCTAAGTATTTTTTCATCTATGCCTCAGTCTGATTGAAAGATGGTGGATGTGATGTCAGAATTCGGGCCAGCCGCCCCGTTCTTACGAAAGTCAGACAAGGAGCGTCTGGAGGCCCAAACTCGCCCCTTCGACATGAAGAAAGAATGCTTTGTGCCCGACCCTGCGGTTGAGTTCGTCAAAGCCTCCATCACCAGTAGAGACGGTGACAAAGTCACTGTTGACACTGAATTCGGGAAGGTAAGATCTGATCTCTGCAGTGTTGTAGATTGTAGACAGAAGTAGCGAGTGACTGTCAAAACATTTTTTGTGTGTTATCCACAGACAGTCACTGTGAAGGAGATTGATGTTCACCCCCAGAATCCACCAAAGTTCGATAAAATTGAGGACATGGTGATGTTCACCTTCCTGCACGAGCCCGCAGTGCTGTTTAACCTCAAAGAGCGTTACGCAGCCTGGATGATCTACGTGAGTCGAGTCTTAAAACACTCACATGTTCTCTTTATCTTGCATGAGCAGATCTAAACCTTCTGTGAATCTCTTACAGACCTACTCTGGGCTCTTCTGTGTCACTGTGAACCCCTACAAGTTTTTGCCAGTGTACAACCAGGAAGTTGTGAATGCATATAGAGGAAAGAAACGAAATGAGGCCCCTCCACACATCTTCTCCATCTCAGACAATGCCTACCAGTACATGCTGTCAGGTGATGATCTGACTTGTACATTTTTTTGTTGATTTCTAATGCAATTTAAAATGCTAAGTTTCTTATGGTTCATTTTCTCACAGACAGAGAAAACCAGTCCGTCCTGATCACGTATGTAATACATATTATGACGTACCAAAATACTCCTCCTTTTACCAATGTTTTCTATGCTGCATTTTATCAGCCATTTAATGAACTGTTTTTATTTTAAGTGGAGAATCCGGTGCTGGAAAGACTGTGAACACTAAAAAAGTAATCCAGTACTTTGCAAGCATTGCAGCAGCATCAACTGGCAAGAAGGATCCATCAATGGAGAAAAAGGTGCTTAATTTCCAAAAATAGCTTATTATGGATAAATAAACATATATCTTCTATATAACACAGCATACAAAAATGATTACTAAATAAATGGTCTTTGTTTCTTAAATATTGAAGTCAAAAATGATCATAATTTGATACTAACTTACCATACTGCAACGCATTAACACATAAACAAAAACATTTTTGTTTTCCAAATTAGTTTTCTACTGTGACTTAGGTCTTAGGGATTATTATTATTTTTATTATTATTACAAGACTAAATAGCGTATGAAAATATGCATGGCTGTTAACTGAAAAGAAGGTACATCAAACGTTTTACACACCTATTGTTAAAATATGATTCTCAGGGTACTCTGGAGGATCAAATCATCCAGTGTAATCCTGCTCTGGAGGCTTTCGGTAACGCCAAGACCATCAGAAATGACAACTCCTCCAGATTTGTAAGTTGGGTTTTTACATTGGTGTTGTTATTCTATATTGGTTATCATGATATGTTATATGAGCGTGTTGCTTTATTCACAGGGTAAATTTATCCGTATCCACTTTGGCCACAGTGGAAAGTTAGCTTCTGCTGACATTGAGACTTGTAAGTATTGCCCAACATCATTCCAACAAATCACACATTGATTAAATGTGTAACTGTTTTGATATTCATCTATTTATCAAATCATTTAGATCTGCTGGAGAAGTCTCGTGTCACTTTTCAGCTCAAAGCTGAGAGAGACTACCACATCTTCTATCAGATTCTGTCCCAGAGAAGACCAGAACTGCTGGGTAAAATTACCCATCATGTCTATTAATATTGCCATCTCTAATTAGAAGAGTCTTTTCTGATCTATGTTGCCATTTCTCTGTAGAGATGCTGCTCATCACCAACAACCCCTATGACTACGCCTTCATCTCCCAAGGAGAAACACAAGTGGCATCTATTGATGATGGTGACGAGCTTCAAGCCACTGATGTGAGTGTTTGGTAAAACATAGGCCGTTTATAATACAAGAACAACACCCTTAACAACCTGTATGACTGCATTTCTGCTGTGGAACACCAATTGATAATGTCTTGACTGGTTTCCATACAATGAAACCATATAATGATCAGGGGCTGTCAATAAGTATGAAAAAGCACCATAAAAAGGTCCACACAACTTGTTTTTCTGAAGCCATGTGTGTTAAGGAAAATAACCTTTGTTTTCAATTTTGTCTTCCACAGAAGAAATTAAGTCATACAGGTATAGAATGACTAGAAAGAGAATAACCGATTCTCTTGGCCAGTCTATTCTTTAAAAAGAAAGACTTCTAATGTTCTTGTCAAAAAGTAGAATATGAAACATTTGCCACGATATTTTAAATGCTTTGTACATTTGTTGTAGGAAGCGTTCGATGTGTTGGGCTTCACCCAGGAAGAGCAGAACAGCATCTACAAGCTGACTGGATCCGTCATGCACTTTGGCAACATGAAGTTCAAACAGAAGCAAAGAGAGGAACAGGCCGAGGCTGATGGGACTGAGGGTCAGTATAACAGGAATCTCAGTTTCATAAAGGAAAGAAAAGTGTAAGATATGTTGTAAATAGAGTCATAGCTCTGTATTCTTTTTTAACATGTAGAAGCTGACAAAATCTCATATCTGATGGGCCTAAATTCAGCTGACCTGATCAAGGGTTTGCTCCACCCAAGAGTCAAAGTAGGAAATGAGTGGGTCACCAAGGGACAGAGTGTCCAGCAGGTAATGAATGAAGATAATAATCTAAAGAGTTTTCAGCATCATTTTCAGCATCACTTTCCAAGACAAACAAAATCTTTCATGTATCTGAAAAATCGCTTTCTAGTTGTGTGCAATGTGACAAATTCTGCAAAATACAATATTTTCTATATTAGGTGTACTACTCTATTGGTGCTCTGGCAAAGTCAGTGTATGAGAAGATGTTCCTCTGGATGGTTGTGAGAATCAACCAATCACTGGAAACCAAACAGCCTCGCCAGTACTTCATTGGTGTGCTGGACATTGCTGGATTTGAGATCTTTGATGTAAGCTGAAATCACCTGATTATGTTTATTCACAAAAAAATTCAACAAGAAGTGCAACCTGTTTGACCATTGTGATTATACGTTATATTCCATCTGCAGTCCAACACCTTTGAGCAGCTGTGCATCAATTTCACTAATGAGAAGTTGCAGCAGTTCTTCAACCACCACATGTTTGTGCTGGAGCAAGAGGAATACAAGAAGGAGGGCATTGATTGGGTGTTTATTGACTTTGGCATGGACCTGCAGGCTTGCATTGAGCTTATTGAGAAGGTGGGATAATACTATAGTGACAATTATACTGTGAGGGTAAAAATCAAATTTTTCAGTCTTAACTCACTCTGTCACTGTCATTATAGCCCATGGGTATCATGTCCATCCTTGAAGAGGAGTGCATGTTCCCCAAAGCCAGTGATGCTACATTTAAAGCTAAGCTTTATGACAATCACTTGGGGAAAAATCCAAACTTCCAGAAGCCCAGGATTGTCAAGGGTAAACCAGAGGCTCATTTTGCCCTCGTTCACTATGCTGGTACTGTGGACTACAACATTGCAAACTGGCTGGTGAAGAACAAAGACCCGCTCAATGAGACGGTTGTAGGGTTTTTCCAGAAGTCAACTCTTAAGCTGTTGAGTGTTCTGTTTGCTAATTTTGCTACTGATGACTCAGGTAAATACACACTGACGTGTGTCATGTGAAAAGATAATATTTGTACTTTTTACTGTTTAATAATAACAAAAATCATTTATTTCACAGCTGCGGACTCTGGAGGAAAGGCTGCCAAAGGCAGCAAAAAGAAGGGTTCTTCCTTCCAGACGGTGTCAGCCCTTCATAGGGTAAGGAATATTACAACACTATATTGTCTCACAAGGTTTTATTGTATATTAATATAAATACTCTGTGGCCTACCAACAGGAGAACTTGAACAAGCTGATGACCAACTTGAGGTCAACTCACCCTCACTTTGTGCGCTGCCTCATCCCCAATGAGAGCAAGACTCCTGGGGCGATGGAGAATCCTCTGGTCATGCACCAGCTGCGCTGTAACGGTGTGCTGGAGGGCATCAGGATCTGCAGGAAGGGATTCCCCAACAGGATCCTGTATGGAGATTTCAAACAACGGTTAGTATGAAGGCAAGGCAAGGCAAGTTTATTTATATAGGACACCTCATACAATGGTAATTCAAAGTGCTTTACATAGGAAAGAAATTAAAATAATCAGAAACTATAACGCCTGAATCACTAAATTCGGGGCTCCCCTGTTTAAATGGAAGAGTCAAAGAACTTCGGTTCGTGAGACACACTAGTAGCAGCTCCCTGCTTCATAGTGACCCTCCTACCCATCAATAGGGTGGAGTATTCTAACACCTTTCGCCTCTGATGGCTTCCAGTGTACCTCCAACCCCTTAATGGAGTGGAATTTTCACCAACCGTCTGCTTTCGGTAATACACCA
Source organism: Pimephales promelas (assembly GCF_016745375.1). The sequence continues at coordinate 339,394 of NW_024121766.1, forward strand.
GCCTGCATCCAAGAACCTGGTGTCCCACACTCAAGTCTGAGTGTGAGCGTAAATATCTCTCTCTTCACTCTCTCTCTTCCCAATTTTCTCAACACTTCCAAGCAGACAGCCCTTATCAAAAATAAAAATCTTAACCAAAAATAAAAGTTTACAGTTAATAAAAAGATGATACAGAGATAACATGAAATGCAATCAGTAGGACGTACAGTGGCACAGTGCTCATTCAGTAAATGAAGCGCTAAACAGATGTGTTTTGATTCCGGATTTGAATGGGACTACTGCTGGAATCTCTAATCCAACATCTAATCTCTTCTGGAAGCTTGTATGAAACAAAATGGCTGTAATGTCTTACAAAACAACTTTATGTATAAATTTTAAGTTATTGCAAGTTGCATCATTTCAACAATCTGTTTGCACAATTAAGCATTTGCTAGAAATAAATAAATATATATATATTTATATATACAAATTTAATGTGTGTTGAATTTTGTGTAGATACCGCATCCTAAATCCTGCTGCTATCCCTGAGGGACAGTTCATTGATAACAAGAAGGGTGCAGAAAAACTTCTGGGCTCCCTGGACATCGATCACGAACAGTACAAGTTAGGGCATACTAAGGTATTATTATATTAACTTTAGCCAAAACCACTTTTCCACTGTCATCCTTTTTGACCCAAAATTCTTTACTATTCAGGTCTTTTTTAAGGCTGGTCTTCTGGGTGGTCTTGAAGAGATGCGAGATGACCGTCTTGCACTTATTATAACTGGAATTCAGTCCATGTCTCGTGGTTTTCTATCAAGAGAGGAGTTCCAGAAAATTGTGGAAAGAAGGTTAGATTTGGGCTTTTCAATCTTTGAACATATTCTACAAGTTACATTTATAAAGCAATCCTGAATATTCTTTTTAATATCCACAGAGATTCTCTGCTGGTGATCCAGTGGAACGTACGTGCTTTCATGGGTGTCAAGAATTGGCCCTGGATGAAGCTCTACTTCAAGATCAAGCCTCTGTTGAAAAGTGCAGAGTCCGAGAAAGAAATGGCCAACATGAAGGAGGAATTCACCAAGTTGAAGGAAGCTTTTGCCAAATCTGAAGCCCGCAGAAAGGAGCTTGAAGAAAAGATGGTTTCTCTTATCCAAGAGAAGAACGACCTGCAGCTTTTAGCACAGTCTGTAAGTTCACATGGGACTACTCACTCTGGACTTTTCACATTTCAAACAAATCAGAAAAAAAAACAAGTTATCATTTTTTTTCATGTTGATAGGAGCAAGATAATCTTACAGATGCTGAGGAGAGATGTGAGGGTCTGATCAAGAGCAAGATCCAGCTTGAGGCCAAAGTCAAAGAAATGACTGAGAGACTGGAGGATGAAGATGAAATGAATGCTGAGCTGACTGCAAAGAAACGAAAGCTGGAGGATGAATGCTCTGAGCTCAAGAAGGACATTGATGATCTTGAGCTCACTCTGGCCAAAGTGGAGAAAGAGAAACATGCCACTGAGAACAAGGTCAGTTTTTAGCACTGAACCTGTTAGTGATGTTAGAATTGTATGTTAAGTGTCTGTTGATACAATGACACATTTCTACAGGTTAAAAACATGATAGAAGAGATGGCAGCTTTGGATGAAATCATCGCTAAGCTGACCAAGGAGAAGAAAGCTCTTCAGGAGGCCCATCAGCAAACGCTGGATGACCTCCAGAGTGAGGAAGACAAAGTCAATACACTCACCAAAGCCAAAGCCAAGCTGGAGCAACAAGTGGATGATGTAAGAGTCAGAAAACACAACACTAGAATTAAAATGAGAAACATTTAAAGTAATTACACAATTATTTTTTTGGATGAAATTTAGCTTGAAGGTTCTCTGGAACAAGAAAAGAAAATCCGCATGGATCTTGAGAGAGCTAAAAGAAAGCTTGAGGGGGACTTGAAGTTGACTCAAGAGAATGTGATGGATTTGGAAAATGATAAGCAGCAGATAGAGGAGCGACTAAAGAAGTAATATATTTCCTATTTAAAAAATACAATTTTAATAATAGTAACACTTTAAAATAAGGTTCCATTTGACTTCAGTTAACAACATAATTTAACAAATTAATAATGAAAAATATTTCTAAGCATTTATTAATCTTAGTTAATGTAGATTTAAACATTAATTACAAAATTAAAATTGATTTTAATAATTTGACTACATGTTAATTTTATGAAATGGTCCTGAGCTAACAAACAATGAAAAGTTTATTTTTCATTAATTATTGTTAACAAAGTTTAATAAATACTGTAACAAATGTAATGTTCTACGTTAGTTAATGGTGTTCAATTCACTGTCTAACGTTAACTAATGGAATCCTACTGTAAAGTGTTACCTGGCATTTTAAATCAATTATGCATGTAATAATTCATGTGTAATCTTGTTTACTTGGCAGAAAAGACTTTGAAATAAGCCAGCTCAATAGCAAGATGGAAGATGGACAAGCTTTGGAGTCCCAACTCCAGAAAAAACTGAAAGAGTTGCAGGTAAACTTTATATATATATCTTAATAAGATAGATAAGTTAGGAATTTTAACCTTAATTTTGAATTTATGCACATTACTAGGCCAGAATTGAAGAGCTTGAGGAAGAGCTGGAGGCTGAGAGAGCTGCTCGCGCCAAAGTTGAGAAACAGAGAGCTGATCTGTCCAGAGAACTGGAGGAGATCAGTGAGAGGTTGGAGGAGGCTGGTGGAGCCACTGTTGCCCAGATTGAGATGAACAAGAAACGTGAAGCTGAGTTCCAGAAACTGCGCAGAGACCTTGAAGAGGCCACTCTGCAACATGAGGCGACTGCGGCTACACTGAGGAAGAAACATGCTGACAGTGTGGCTGATCTGGGGGAGCAGATTGACAACCTCCAGAGAGTGAAGCAGAAGCTGGAGAAAGAGAAGAGTGAACTCAGACTGGAACTGGACGATGTGGTCTCCAATATGGAGCAGCTTGCCAAGGCAAAGGTGAGTGAGAGAATAAATGGTGAGAGTCTACATTGTATGTGTTGTCAGTCAAGGAAACCATTCAACTATGATACAATTTATCCTCAAGACAAACCTGGAGAAAATGTGCAGGACTCTGGAAGACCAGATGAGTGAGTACAGAGCCAAGGCTGAGGAAGGTCAGCGCACAATCAATGATTTCACCATGCAAAAAGCCAAGCTGCAAACTGAGAATGGTAAGAACACAAAATATTGTGTTATGTTACCAAACTGTACCATAATGACACTTGAAAAAAGTAAATATTTTTTAATATTGTATTTTAGGTGAACTTGCCAGACAGTTTGAGGAGAAAGACTCCCTGGTGACTCAGTTAACCAGAGGCAAACAATCCAACACTCAGCAAATTGAAGACCTCAAGAGACAGCTCGAAGAAGAAGTCAAGGTTTTTAAAATCTCATTCAATGTCTAAAATGTTTGCTAAAGACAAAAATCATTATTGTAATAAAGAACTGGCCGCAAATATTTGTTTGTTATTGTTTATCTTCAGGCTAAGAATGCCCTGGCCCATGCAGTTCAGTCTGCTCGTCATGATGCTGATCTGCTGAGGGAGCAATATGAGGAGGAGCAAGAAGCCAAGGCTGAGCTACAGCGTGGTATGTCCAAGGCAAACACTGAAGTGGCTCAGTGGAGAACCAAGTATGAAACTGATGCCATCCAGAGGACTGAGGAGCTGGAGGAAGCCAAGTATGAAACAAATAACAATTAAAAGTTTTGTCACTTTAGACATTCTCATTAGACACTTTTCTAAATAACCTGCTATAGTTTGAAACCTATTAAATACATTTAAATACAGTTTAATGAATAATGCTTCTGAAGTTCACAATATTTTGTATTTTGATTATTACAGGAAAAAGCTGACTCAGCGTCTGCAAGATGCAGAAGAAGCTGTGGAAGCTGTCAATGCTAAATGCTCCTCTCTAGAGAAGACCAAGCACAGGCTGCAGAATGAGATTGAAGATCTCATGGTGGATGTGGAGAGATCCAATGCTGCTGCTGCTGCTCTGGACAAGAAGCAAAGAAACTTTGATAAAGTAAGGAGAGAAAGTGTCATTTTACGATTAGCTGGAAAAATTAGCCATATATTTACAAAACAAATTGTACTGCTCTCATTGACCAATTGGGCCTGTTAAATTTAACCAGGTCCTGGCTGAGTGGAAGCAGAAGTATGAGGAGTCCCAAACGGAACTGGAAAGTGCCCAAAAAGAAGCTAGATCTCTGAGCACTGAACTCTTTAAATTGAAAAACTCGTATGAGGAGTCATTGGACCACCTGGAGTGCATGAAGAGAGAAAACAAGAATCTCCAAGGTAAGAGTGGTTTTACAACTCCAAACCATTACTTTAATTGATTGTATTTGTGAGCTCACATGTTATTTCTATTGCCCAGAGGAAATTTCTGACCTCACTGAGCAACTTGGTGAGAGTGGGAAGAATATTCATGAGCTGGAGAAACTACGAAAACAACTTGAGCAGGAGAAACAAGAGATACAAACTGCTCTCGAAGAGGCTGAGGTAAAAGAACATCCATTTCCCCCAAAGTTCTTATTCTGACAACTCTTTGATTTAAATCAAGCTTTTGTTTAAAGCAGTTGATCATTCCAGATTATTTTAAAGGAGGTCAACTCCCACCCCAAAACACAGGGCGAAACAAAAACTTCAAATCTCAATTATAACAAACACCCATTTTACTCTTCATAGGGTTCCCTTGAACATGAGGAAGGCAAGATACTTAGAGCTCAGCTTGAGTTCAATCAGGTCAAAGCTGATATTGAACGTAAGCTGACGGAGAAAGATGAAGAGATGGAGCAGGCCAAGAGGAACCAGCAGAGAGTGGTGGATACCCTGCAAAGCTCACTGGAATCAGAGACTCGCAGCAGGAATGAAGCTCTCAGACTGAAGAAGAAGATGGAGGGAGACCTCAATGAGATGGAGATTCAGCTCAGCCAGGCAAACAGACAGGCATCAGAAGCCCAGAAGCAACTCAAGGGTCTTCATGGACATCTCAAAGTATGACGAATCTTCAAATCAAGATTTTATGATGCTTAGGTGAAATTCAACATTGTAAAATTTGTACTTTACAGGATGCCCAACTGCAACTAGATGACGCTCTTCGTAGTAATGATGATCTCAAAGAGAACATCGCCATTGTGGAGAGACGCAACAATCTGCAGCAGGCTGAACTGGATGAGCTGAGATCCCTGGTGGAACAAACTGAGAGAGGAAGGAAACTGGCTGAGCAGGAACTGCTGGATGTCAGTGAGAGAGTTCAGCTCCTGCATTCTCAGGTATGACGCATCTGTACTAATACTATGCAAAATAAATCCTCTTAGTAAACCATATTATAAAAGACTATATGAATGTCAATATTGTCCATGTTCAGAACACCAGCCTGCTGAATCAAAAGAAGAAGCTGGAGGGGGATAATACTCAGCTTCAGACTGAGGTTGAGGAGGCAGTGCAGGAGAACAGGAATGCCGAGGAAAAAGCCAAGAAGGCCATTACTGATGCTGCCATGATGGCAGAAGAGCTGAAGAAGGAGCAGGACACCAGTGCTCATCTGGAGCGCATGAAGAAGAACATGGAGCAGACCATCAAGGACCTGCAGCACCGTCTGGATGAGGCTGAGCAGATCGCCATGAAGGGGGGCAAGAAGCAGGTCCAGAAACTGGAGGCCAGAGTAAGTTTTTAGAAACAAGTATTCAATTGTTTCTGTAAAATTGCTCATTCTAAAAAAAATTTTTGTATACTAAAATTGTTACACAACTGTTAGGTGAGAGAACTGGAAAGTGAGGTGGAGATAGAACAGAGAAAGGCCAGTGACTCCATCAAGGGGATTCGTAAATATGAGAGACGCATCAAGGAGCTCACCTACCAGGTAGGAAAAATGTTGCCTACTAACAATTTTGCCCCTGATTGATTAACATTCATGTTATTTGTTGAAAATACATAAAGTGCTTTCTTACAGTATATTGCACTAAAAACATTTTTTGCTTTGCATAGACTGAGGAAGACCGAAAGAATCTGGCTCGTTTGCAGGATCTGGTGGACAAACTCCAGCTGAAGGTCAAGTCCTACAAGAGATCTGCTGAGGTGGCGGTGAGTATTTCCCCCACTGGTGCCATCAAATGATATGACTTTTGTAGTAATTGTATCTTTTTCACAAATGCTGTTGTGTGTAATCTTTAGGAAGAACAATCCAATGCTAATCTGGGCAAGTTCCGTAAGATACAGCATGAGCTGGATGAGGCAGAGGAGAGGGCGGATATTGCTGAATCTCAGGTCAACAAGCTTAGAGCCAAGACTCGTGATACTGGATCCAATAAAGTAAGAGTAGGCACTTAAAACAAGTGATTTTGGTCACACACTCTAAAAAACTCAAGTAAATAGTAACAGTAGATCAGCACTTTTTAGTGACTTTAGGATATGAATAGCAAGTAGTTTCAACAACTACACTTAATGAAATGCATTTTGATATTTAAGTGTGTATTCAAAAATAAAATACCATCTAAATTGATTAGCGGTGTAGTTTAGTTTTGAACAGGATCAGCTTACATTTAATTTGTTTTTCCTTTTCTTTCCAACAGAAGGGGGCTGATGAAGAGTGAAAATAATAGATGGGTCTCTTCAAACATTGATTGCTGTGACAATCTCTTCTGTAGCTCTGTAGAATAAACCAAACATGAAAATGAATACCTCGTCCTCTTTTATTTAAACAATGTAGACACATTGCAATATCTCAACATGATCCTGAACACAACAGTAAATCAGTTGCCTGAATGTCCTCTATGTGCCACAGACTAGCCTGTCTAGTCTAAGATCTAATTCAAACTCAAATTGTTTCTAAATGGTCATTTGAAGTAAGTTTGAGGTCAAGATACAGGGTGTTTACCAGTTTAAGCTGTAAACCACTGACAATTACAATGTATGTTTTGACACAGCTCATCCTCAGGGAATAAAATAAAATTAAGGCACTATGATTTGAAGTACACATGGATCTATTATAATGCCTCTATCAAAGACATTAAAATAGATTTATTCAGTTTTGTCAGAGCAGTGAAATCCAGGAAAAAATTCAAGTACCATATAATAAAAGCCGACATAGACCATTAGATCTCTATGGTGAATGTGAATGTGAATTATCATTGGAATTACAGTCAATATAAATTATTGTTGTTAGACTAAGAATTTAGGCATGAAGTTCAGCTATATTCAGCAGAATCTCCTTCTCATCAATTATGTTGGCAATATATAAATTCTAAACCTAAAGTAACCTCCACAATTCTGTGAATGTGAGAACTGCAATAGTCAGTCACCGCCACTTGAGAGCAGCACCACCATTAAATATCATATGAAGCAGTTTCTAGGCGTCCATGTCAAGCAGGATGGGGCAAGATGTCAGCACTTTTTATTTCTTTAATGTTTCAGTGTAGGATTATTTTTTAACATCAATTCATGAACACACAATTTACATGTAAAGGCTTAAAAAAATCTTCTAACATTTCCACTGGTATTACTTAGAGAAAAAGGTTTTTACTACCTTTGCAACAATTTTGCAATAAGGGTCAATTTGTTAATGCATTATGTACCATGTACAACAATGTATAGATTTATATATATGTTTATGCTATATACACATTTTCATTAACTCATTAAAAGTTTTAAAAAAAAATGTATATGCAGAAATTAACATTAGCCTATATTCCTAAATTGTAAAACCATTGTTCATTGTTAGTTACTGTAAAAACTCTATTAATAAAATGTTAAAAAATAATTAAGAAAATGTTGGAAGAGCAAAAATATTTAAGTTGAACTAATATTCATGCTTGGGATAAACTGTGCTTTTGAGACCGTCTTTGATTTACAGCAGTTGTAAGCAGAAAATACTGTTGAATTTGCACATGGTTTGTCTTAAAGTATATTAAAAACACCAGATAGACACATAAACATTAAAAACTTTATTTTCATCACAGGGGGACTTTAAATGTTTTGTGTGAGTAACTACATTTTGCAGACGTGTGATAGTTGATAGACAAACAGTTGTGGAAGTTGCACTTACAGTTTAAAAAATGTGCTGACTTCGAAAAACTCTAATGGTACTCACATATTATGAGCATGTGACCATGAGTTTAATTCAATATTTATGAAATATGGTGTTTAAATTTATTTCTGTCAAATATAATACGCAACTAAAAATCAAAAAGAAAAAGCATTGCTTTGCATTACCTTCATCTGTGCTTCGGATATTTGTTGGATCTTCTCCTGTGTTTGCGTGTGCCTGAGATAGAAAAACCAGGGACAAAAGAGTGAGGGAAAAAGAAACATTTGTAGAACAGAGGTCAAAAGTCATGCCAATTTGCCTAATGGAAGCACATAATGTGTTCTTATGGAGAACAATCAAATTCAGATAGATAGAGGTACATCATGCAAAGAGTAATACCTGTTTTCTCTGATTCTCTGTCTCCATGATCCCGCTGGCTCGAACAAGGGATAAAGAAGAAATGACAAGCAACTCAATCAAAGGAGCAAAAGCATCATGTGACGTCCGTTGGACACTTGTCCAAATAAATCAAACAGAACCCCTCAGTCACCATTAATAGCCTGCTCAATGGTCATCATGCACAATGGGTCAAGTTATTGACCCTTTGGTGATCTGAGACGACAAAGGGCCTAAACAGCTGAGAATGAACCGCCTTCGTCTCAGGGAAGAGTGGATAGGAATGTTCCACCTCGTCATAGCAAGAGATGGACCTGGCAGCTAAAGGAAAAGAGTCAGGATGTGACGGTTCTCCAGATCTCCTGATAATCCAGTGTGAAGGACTTAATTAGGCCCTTGTGCAAATCACTAAAAACATGTAAGCAACATGCCACAAATAATTGCACTTTTTTAACCTTCAAGACCTGCTAATAAGAAAAAGAAGAAAAAAAACACACAGAATGAACTTATATATCCCTAAATATAGGTATTCAGATATTTATTGATTATTAGAATATATAATAGGATGTTGTATGATTTATAAACAAAGTTGCTTGCCGCACTTTAAGCGGTTAAAAACATTTACTTTTAGCTGCATGACATAAAACCGAAATTGAGATATGGCTTAGTGCAATTATTAATTTGCAAAGGCTGCGATTTAATTGTTCTTACACATTATGCACCAGTGTTTGTATTTGTGTTAGCGTTGTAATTATTAAGTTTTAAACCCCCCCCCAAAAAAATATATATATTTGTTAAATATTTTTTTCACAGTGAAATATTAAAATAGTAATATTTCTTCTTAGTTTTTATTCAGTATTTTTTATAATTTATTATAGCCATATTGATATATAATCACAAAATGTTACCTACAGCCCTACAAACAAGCACACCAAACCTGATTTTTTTTAAACATATTTTAAATGACAATTTTTGTCAGACAAATCACAATTGGATTTGTTCGCTATATTGTGCAGCAGTCTTTGTCATCTTGATCTGTCCGTTACAGAACTACTCGATAGGTAGGAGAGATGTGACAAGTACCTGCTTCTGCTCAAGATGCAGTGGCTCCAATAGATGTGTTAAATAAAGGATGGGGCTAATCAACACTTGATGAAGAAAGTGTGGCGACTTTAACACTTGTCACTTGTGCTATATTAAGAGCTTCAGCTATCAAAAGCTTAGCACGTAAAGTATTATATGTGAGAGGAGCCACTGACAGAAATAAAAAGCTTTAAAATGGTAATAAACTTGACAATGACCATTTTTCTTAGACATACAGACAATGTGATAAATTTGAGCCCATTTGTGCATTAGCATTGTTTAATTGGAGGTAGCCATAGCTTTTGAAAGTTCAAGGTGGTTCAACAATATCTCAAGCATGGCACAGAGGAGGGATTAGGTCATGTAATAGATCATGTAACTTATGTAGTACGAGTTCATGCAAGTGATGGACATGTCCTACATACTATCTGATCTCTTCTATCACAGAGGCACTCAAAGGAATTTAACAGGTTATCTTTGTCCTCAAGGCTAAAGAAAAGAAACAATGCCACGTAAACAAGACAACTTGAAGGGTATGGCCCCCTCGGTCAGCTCTCTGAGGGACAGCAACAGACTGCGAGCACTTCAACAGAGTCGTTCAGTGCTTTGAAGCATATTGGGGCTATACGTCAAGCTTTTAGCCTGACGTAAATTTATGTTTCACTTGTCCATGCACAAAAGTCACTTGTCCGGGTAAAGATTTATAATTTTATCTAGGGCTGCACGATTTGGGGAAAATGTCATATTGATTATTGAGGTCAATATTGCGGTTGTGATATGCGTTTGCGATATGATAAACAAATGGTTTCATGAGCCAACTTGTTTGGTTCTAAACCAAATGCACACACAGATTAGTGATAATTCTGAAATTAGCAATAACAACTAAATGATTGATAACACCTATAATGATCAATAAGCCATTGATGTCTGGATAAAAATTAACTGTCTAACAGATAAGACATACAGAAATTGAATAAAGTTATCGAACAGTCTGTGCTGCATAAATTATATATAGACTATTCCTTATTAAAGCTACACAAGTTCTTTAGTCAAGAGCAGTGAGTAATTTTCTCTGTTCCCTTTGTTCTTTCATTAACTTTACTGACTGAACGCTTTATTGGTAGCTGGCCCTTTAAGAGCAGCCGCTGTGGACAGAGACGGGGATCTCACACGCGCCTCATTCTCTCACGAGTCACACAACTCTTTATGTCCATCATAAGACTGCTCTTATGTTATGAAGATACTACTACAAATGACATTTTGGCTTAATTGTGTGTGTTGTTGATGTTCGTTCAAGCGCGAAAGAGAACTTCTGGCGCACGGTCTGTGCATGCGCATTATACTGGCGCGCGTCTTTCTGTGAGTCACATTCAGGACATTCACAGGCAGCGCGAAAAATGTGTTCGTTTCAAATCGGTAAAATTAAATCTGTAAAATAGACGTAACGAGTGGCACATAACATGAAGTAATAGGGGTGGGCGATATGACCAAAATTGTGTTTCACGATATGACTAATTTTATTTCACGGTAACGATATATTTCACGATATAGTTATGTATATAGTTATCTTCAAAAAAAAAAAAAAAAAAATCGACAAAAAAGGGCTTTGTATAATAAATAAACCCAAATACTTTAGAAATGAAAAGTATGTCACCTTGTTTTATTTTTATTTTATTTGGCAAATTATTTATTTGGTAAGCTATTTTTATATCAAAATATAGTAAACAAAAAACACTCATAAACTTTTAGATGAACTTCCCACAACAGATTGATATTAAATACAACTCATAGGTGCATTTCAACTTTAAATAATTTTTCAATCTCATGCATTGCTTTACCACATGTGCTTATTATACTGCGTTTTTAACGGAGAAGGGTATTCCTGCACCACCGGAGACTGCACACACTGTTGTTTTAACGGGCTTGTTTTGCTCTTTTTGTTATATCTGGCAACCCGTCAGTTCAGAAGTGACAAGAAGGAGAGCAGCAATATGAAAACCAAACCGCAGCTACTGTTAGTGTTGACTAAGTAGTTTAAATTATACACACCTTATAACAGTGCGTCGAACATCGAGCGCTCCCTCTCAGTGCATGTGCACGCGCGCGTCTTTTACATCAACAAAATGCGATCGATTTATTTGAGAGTGAAGTTGTAATCACGGATCGAATCAAAGGAAGATTTTATCAACTGGTTCAGTAGGCAATTGTTTGGAGTTAAAAAATATATAACTCGCGCTGCTGCATATTTAGTAATTTTGCCTCAGAAACAGGATTATACATTCGTTTTAACAAGCAGGATGTTCATTCATGCTGAATGTGATTTTCATGTTTAAAAAGTAACTATACATAAGAGAAGGAAAGATGCAGATAACTATACATTATTTAAGGTTATTTCTCGTAATGACATTGATATAGCCTATGAAATGTTGTTATCAAGTAATTTCATGCTTTCCCCGTTGCAAACGTGCACTCCTCTAAACTGTAGCCTGGGTGCTGCTGCTCTGCTCAAGTTGACGGCTGCTTTTCCCCCCGAACATATCACGTTAACAACAATCCTTTAGAAAATGTAATTCCTTTGTGGATCCTCTTGATCTGCTTTCTCCATGTTTCTTTGACAAATCTCAGCATCAGTCTCACGCGCGCTGCACGGAAGTTAACCACGCCCCCTTATTTGCATTTTGCGGTATACACGGAATAAAAAAATCTGTTACGACTGACGTTTTCTATCGCGGTAACGATATATATCGCCATATCGCCCAGCCCTATGAAGTAACATGACATTTTATTTTGTTTGAAATTTACGTTAACTTGTCCGGTCGGACAACTAATTTTCTCTTCTACTTGTCCTACAAAAAATCCACTTGTCCTGGACAAGCGGACAAGCCTTAATGTCGAGCCCTGCATTTTTATAGAATTTTTATTTGTTTACAATTGTATGGTTAGAAATATTTTATATCATTTGGATACATGCAAAATATTATATTTTTAAGTTATAAAATGTTGTTAATTAAAATGTCAACTGCACTGAACTAAAATCAAATTTAAGAGGCATTTGACTTTTGAATAATTCAATGAGGAACGAGGCTGGTAGAGTGTAAGGTTTTTAATGAAAACATTCCAGGATTTTTCCCCATATAATGGACTTCAGTGGGAAACAGACGGTTCAAGTTCCAAAAGACAGTTTCAGTGCAAACTGCAAACTTGTTCAAAGGGCTTTAAATGATTCCAGACAATAAATAAGGGTCTTATCAAGCAAAACGATCGCTCATTTTTTTTTTAAATAAAAGAGTTTAAGTTTTATAAGATCAAACGCTCGCCTTGCTGTTCTGTGGTGCACGTTCGTGACTCTCCTGTTGGAACTCGTTCAACAAAATGAACAAATCTTTTTCAAAATCAATTTGTTCGTTTCTTTAGCCGAATGAACCAAATGACTCATAAAAAGATTTGTTCATTTTGATGAACGAGTTCGAACTGGAGTGCGTTACAGAACAGAGCAAGGCGAGCGTTTGAGCTTATAAAACTTAAACTTTGTTATTTATTTATAAAACGAGCCATCGTTTCATCGTCTGGAATCGCCCTTTGAACAAGTTTGCAGTTTGTACTTTAAGTTTCTTTTGGACCTTGAACCGTCTGTTTCCCACTGAAGTCCATTTTATGGAGAAAAATCCTGGAAGGTTTTCATCAAAAACCTTAATTTCTTTTCGACTGAAGAAAGAAAGACATGGACATCTTGGATGACATGGGGGTGAGTAAATTATCAGCAAAAGTTTTTCAAAAGTGAACTACTCCTTTAATTATTCTTATTTATATTGATTGTTTTACTTCCTTCTATGTAAAGCACTTTGAATTTCCATTGTGTATGAAATGTGCTATATAAATAAACTTGCCTTGCCTTACAAACATGAAGGCAAACCACCACCAGGATTACAAAGAGGCAGTAAAAGAAAAAGATGCAGTGGCTTTGACAGTTTATTTTCTTCTTACCTGTTTCATTTATTTCATTTATTTTTTATACATTATTTATACAATTTATTTATGTTTTTACATTATACATTTGTGTACAAGTGCAGATTGTTCATTGTTCAATAAATGTTTTTGTTGAGAATTTTTGTCTATGTTAAGCAATTATTATTTCTGTTACATTTTATCTTTCAAATAAAGGTTAAAAAACAAGCACATATTGGCCAAGCTAAATCGGCAGCATTAATCGGCCAGCGGCTGACCCGGATTTCAAAAAGATCAGCATCGGCCTGAAAAAAAAAAAAACATATCGGTCGACCTCTAGAGCGTATGAACAGAGTGGAGCGGTGAGCGGGTTCACCCCCATTATCGTTCAGCGCTCAACGCATTTTGCTTCGCGCTCCACATATATGCTGGGTCATTCTGTAAAGATGTTTCCTTGCCACTGTTGCGTTTAATCAATGTGCCATTGTTTAATGCTTTAAAATTACACCTACTCAAGCTTTGAAATAATTTTTTTAGCAGCAAAACTAGCTGCATGGTCTGAAACAGAAGACAGGAAGTAGAGCAAGACCATTCTAGTGCACCCAGTGACAAAAGGAAGCTCCGATTACAAACTTTATTAGACATAAGGTTGCCCCCATTTCTTCCATTCTTTCTCCTGAGTTTTAATAAACAAGGGTAAATAGACAGCTGAGAATGAGGCTCTGTAAAGGATGAGGGGGCTAGAATAGATTGCCCAAGTGCTAAGACTAAGTAAGGTGCTTGTTGAGAGGGTGCAGAACAACTGAGGGACGAGAGGTCAAGGCAGGCCAGAAACCTCACACAAGGTCTTGAGTGATGGCTCACGCGGCTCAACAACAAATCAACACTATAGAGCTGTTTAGAAACAGATCTGGGTTCAAGACGATTAGAGTTTGACCTGCTCATCATGTTCTATCTGTTAAGAATGAATAATTTTTTCGTTTTAACTGATGCACAGAAATAGTAACACTGCTGTAAATTATTCAGAATATATTAACTTCTGTAAACATACAAATTACATTGTGTATCTTACAGAATCCTATTCTTGCATTTATTTAAGAAATCTTTGTAAAGCTGGAAAAAGAAAGAATAGGTTTGAACATGGATGAACATGAATGAAGCTGTTGTTCATTTCAATGACTGCTAATTAACTTGTAAAACACAAATGAAGGATACAGCTTTGGGATATCAAGAAAGGTCAAAGCACCAAACAAGAACAAGCAAGAGTTGCAGCTGTCTCTGCATTAGGCGAGAACAAAAGGTCGCAAGTGCAGATATTCATTGTTCCCGTTACAGCTGTCTACTGACAATTTTACTGTTCGTGAAGCATTGTTACCTCGTCTTGGTACTTGAGCACAAAGATAAACCTGTGAAATTCCCAGTGCATGCCGGTCTCTCTTTGAGGGCAGAAAATTGAATAGTTTAAGAAAAGCTCATAGTGCATTATTTCTGGAATCTAACTTTCAATTAAGCAATTTTTTTTAAAAAGTATTGTGTGGATATTCAACTATGGTTCAGATAGATTTCATATACAAGAGTGTCTACCACTATAATGCTTTACGAACTGAAAGAATTTAGCCTATGAAACTAACTATAAAATATGAAAGTGGAGGTGTACATTTCAGTATAAAACACTTTAGTAAAGATCTGATATCTTTTTAAAAAAATAAGATATACATATGGGACAAAAATAGCATCATTATGATTTAGATCCCTTTTGGTCGTGTTGCACTACCATTTCCACATGCCAAACTACTGTGACTCACACAGATTTTTCAGGCACCCAAAAAGAGCTACACACACACAATTGACCCGGACCAAATACAGATGTCAACGTCACACTCATTGTGCCTCTATATAAAGAGATAAGTTACAGCACAATATTGCAAGCTCATATCATTGTGCCATCTAAAGGTAAGAGCACACATCATTTAGATTAAATTGTTCATGAGGATTGAACAATAGAATAAGATGATTTCTCAATAATGATGTTTCTTTATTTTATTAAAAGGACTTGGACTTTCTTGGGTTTGGATTTCATCTGGTAAGACACACTTTTATAAAAGTCAACACAATGTGTATATAGTACATTTTATGTTATAGTACATGTATGTTTATGCAATATTTTCTTTTTGAATGCAAAACTTTTTATTGAAAGACCAATAAATAATTAGAAATGTTTTATATTTATGAATAATAAAATCTTATTGTTTTATTTTTACATTAGATCTTCTAATTGTAAACAAGTTTTACAACTTCTAATAGTTTTTTCATCTATGCCTCAGTCTGATTGAAAGATGGTGGATGTGATGTCAGAATTCGGGGCAGCCGCCCCGTTCTTACGAAAGTCAGACAAGGAGCGTCTGGAGGCCCAAACTCGCCCCTTCGACATGAAGAAGGAATGCTTTGTGCCCGACCCTGCGGTTGAGTTCGTCAAAGCCTCCATCACCAGTAGAGACGGTGGCAAAGTCACTGTTGACACTGAATTCGGGAAGGTAAGATCTGATCTCTGCAGTGTTGTAGATTGTAGACAGAAGTAGCGAGTGACTGTCAAAACATTTTTGCTATCCACAGACAGTTACTGTGAAGGAGATTGATGTTCACCCCCAGAACCCGCCAAAGTTCGATAAAATTGAGGACATGGTGATGTTCACCTTCCTGCACGAGCCCGCAGTGCTGTTTAACCTCAAAGAGCGTTACGCAGCCTGGATGATCTACGTGAGTCGAGTCTTAAAACACTCACATGTTCTCTTTATCTTGCATGAGCAGATCTAAACCTTCTGTGAATCTCTTACAGACCTACTCTGGGCTCTTCTGTGTCACTGTGAACCCCTACAAGTTTTTGCCAGTGTACAACCAGGAAGTTGTGAATGCATATAGAGGAAAGAAACGAAATGAGGCCCCTCCACACATCTTCTCCATCTCAGACAATGCCTACCAGTACATGCTGTCAGGTGATGATCTGACTTGTGCATTTTTTGCTAATTTGTAATGCAATTTAAAATGCTAAGTTTCTTATGGTTCATTTTCTCACAGACAGAGAAAACCAGTCCGTCCTGATCACGTATGTAATACATATTTTGACATACCAAAATACTCCTCCTTTTACCAATGTTTTCTATGCTGCATTTTATCAGCCATTTAATGAACTGTTTTTATTTTAAGTGGAGAATCCGGTGCTGGAAAGACTGTGAACACTAAAAAAGTAATCCAGTACTTTGCGAGCATTGCAGCAGCAACAACTGGCAAGAAGGATCCATCAATGGAGAAAAAGGTGCGTAATTTCCAAAAATAGCTTATTATAGATGAATGAATATACCTTCCATATAAGACAGTAGTGTTGTGACGGTGAGGATATTTTCTCACCGGTTAATCGACATGTGACAACACCGGTAATACCGGTGTCTCACCGGCGGGGGCTTTTAAATCGCTAATTTAAAGGCAAACGTAAAATGCGCACGTTTTCACGGGCATACATAATGGTGCGGTAGTGCGGGAAAGAACTGTTTTGTTATTGTGCCCTGAATATGCGCTAGTTTGAAAACGAAACTAACTTTCACTTTTAAATTGGCGTCAATTCATCCTTCGCTTGGAGTTTGATTGACAGACATGATCTGACAGGATCAGTCAGAAAGCAGTCAGGAGTAGATTAACGTCGGTGGAACTTTAATCTGTCACGACACATTAAAGAGCCACAAAACGGTAGGCCTATTTATTGTTTGATTTTCTTTGACTGACCAAATTTGAAAGTTGAGACTGTTTCATATTAAATATTACCTGCTTGGTCCTGTCTGTCAACGCGTTGTGAGTGTCCTCTATTTTTCACTCCTCGAGAACATGGGTTGAATCCCAAATCGCCCCCTAAACCCTCATTTACTAGGCCTATTCCCTTCATTAGTCCACTAATACTGTTCACTTGAAGGATTGAATGAGAAGGAGTAATGTTACGGCTGGCTCATATACCGCAACATAAAAGAGGCAAACAACAAATGTTTTAACAATAAACCAATTTATTATCAACCAAGCAAACAAATATTAAATAATCAAAAAGAAAGAAAGAAAGAAAACCAACGTCTAGGGGAGGGGAAAACACACGCGCGTGGTTACTAAATAAACAATATCTGGCACTAAAAATAAATATGGGAAAACAACAATACTAAAGAAATAATGTGCGAGAGATGAGAGAGATGTGAGAGATGAGAGCTCTCACACCAAGTCACAGGTCTTTATACTAACCCCTATAAGGAGTTAATTAGGGATTGTATACACCTGTTGCCCAACTAACGTCTGCACTGTGTAGCAGAGCCAGTAGGGGTAAACAGGCAGGCGTAACACCTCCCCCACAAAATGTATTCCTCTAAGGAATGCAAAAGAAAACCAAATTCAACAACAACAAATTCTCCATGATTGATCCCACTCCACTTGGCTCCTAACTCCTGCTTCCTGGGCCCTAGAAAACAGGATAGAAAGAGAAGGGAGAAAGGGAAAAAAAGAGAAAGAACAAAATACATCCTCACACTCGAGATAGGGCATCAGCGATAACATTTTCACTGCCCCGAATGTGTTTAATGTCAAGGGAAAATGGTTGCAAGAAGAGACTCCACCGCATCAACCTCTGATTACGATCCTTCATTCGGTGTAAAAACACCAAAGGATTATGGTCCGTATAAACGACAATTGGACTTGCAGATGATCCCAGATAGATTTCAAAATGTTGGATGGCCAAAACAAGAGCAAGGGTCTCTTTTTCCACAACAGAGTAAACTCGCTGATGGACATTGAATTTTTTTGAAAAATAACAAACTGGATGTTCTATTCCGTCCGGACTTCTCTGTAGGAGAACAGCTCCCGCTCCAGTATCGCTGGCATCGACAGCTAAACAAAAAGGCTGAGAGAAATCTGGTGCAACAAGCACAGGAGCACTAGCCAACAATGCTTTTGCTCCATCAAATGCCAGTTGGGTAACATTGGTCCAATTAAAGGGTACTTTAGTACTTATAAGATCGGTCAAAGGTGATACAATAGAGGCAAAGTTTGGGCAAAACCCGCGATAATATCCGGCCATTCCCAGAAACCTACGCAATTCTTTGCGATTTGTAGGCACTGGAAAAACACAGATGGACTCAATCTTAGCTTCAATGGGGCGAACGTGTCCATTTCCTACTATTTTTCCTAAATAGGTAACAGTAGCTTTCCCAAATTCACACTTTGCCAAATTTAACGTTAAAGAAGCCTCAGTCAAACGAACGAATAATTTCCTTATTTGGACTAGGTGATCGGTCCAAGATGAACTGTACAGAACTACATCGTCCAAATAAGCGTCACAGTCAGATAATCCAGACAACACCTTATTTATAAGGCGTTGAAAGGTAGCTGGAGCATTTCGAACCCCAAATGGCATAACACAGTACTGCAGAAAGTCATCAGGTGTCACAAATGCAGACAGTTCCCTTGCTCTAACCGTTAGTGGAACCTGCCAGTACCCTTTTAAGAGATCAAACTTGCTCACAAATTTTGCAGACCCCACTCTATCCACACAATCATCTATGCGGGGTAAAGGATAGCAGTCTGGCTTAGTGATGGAATTAAGCTTACGATAGTCTGTACAAAATCTGTAGGATCCATCAGGCTTATTTACAAGAAGACAGGGAGAACTCCAGGCACTAAAACTGGGCTCAGCCAAGTTATGATCTATTAAGTAAGTCACCTCCTTTTTCAACAAGTCCCGTTTCACAGGGTTTACCCTATATGCATGCTGCTTAATTGGTAAAGCAGAACCCACGTCGATGTCATGTTCAATCACTGTAGTACAAGTAGGCACATCAGAAAACAAGTGAGGAAAAGACTCCACTAACTGAAGAATGTCACTTTTCTCAGAGGGAGACAGATGGGGTAAATGATGGGCCAATTTTGAAAACATCTCAGAGTTATTCAATCGTCCTTCGACAACTCCTCGAGAAGGAAAGTGAATGCAATCATCCCCCATACAGTTCAAGGAGGAACTCTCTGAAGAGAAAGTCCCCTCCCCACTCAAATGAGAATCATCAATCACAGTGGTTACTAACCCCACAGAAGATGTAGAAGGAAAGTAAGGCTTCAGAAGATTTATGTGGCAAACCTGTACTCCCTTGCGTCGTTCTGGGGTTTTCAAAAGATAATTCTGTCCAGAAAGGCATTTGAGGACCGGATAAGGACCTGCAAAACGGGCTTGAAAAGGATTACTTACAAGTGGCAACAAAGCTAGTACCTGGTCTCCAACCTGAAATTTCCGAGCCACTGCTTGTTTGTTAAACAACCTCTCCATCTTACACTGTGACTTCCCCAGTTTCCTCTGAGCAATTGCTCGAGCCTCATGCAACCGGTATCGAAAACCACTCACAAAATCCAAAACATTCTGGGAGGGCTCAGAAGGAATCCAGTTGTCAGCTAAAACTGCAGTGGGACCACGAACTTCATGACCAAATACCAGATCATTTGGACTGAATCCAATACTCTCCTGAGTAACCTCTCTAACTCCCATAAGCAACCAAGGCAACCCCTCCTCCCAATCAGAACCAAGCTCCACACAGTATGATCGTAGCAATGACTTCAGGGTCTGATGAAATCTTTCGAGGGCCCCTTGACTCTGAGGGTGGTATGCACTGGAAATGTTATGCCGGATTTTCAACTGACGTAAGCCTTAGCAAACTGACGGCTCATAAAGTTAGAGCCCTGGTCAGACTGGATAATTCTAGGAATACCAAATGTTGACATGAAAGAAGTTAAAGCTTTTAGAATAGATTTTGCAGTAATGGACCTGACAGGATATGCAGCTGGATACCGGGTAGATAAACACATAACTGTGAGTAGATACAAGTGACCAGTCTTTGATCTAGGTAAAGGACCTACGCAATCAACCAGCAAATACTCAAATGGTTTGGATATAGCTTGAATAGGTTGAAGAGGAGCCACAGGTATTTTCTGGTTTGGCTTTCCAGTGAGTTGGCACACATGACAAGTTCTAATAAACTTTGCCACGTCTCTTTTTAAACCAGGCCAGAAGAACTTGCGTTGCAATCGATCATGTGTTTTCCTCACTCCCATATGTCCAGCCACTCCATCATGTGCTAACCCGATCACAGTCTGCCTAAATTTAAGAGGAACTACCACTTGAACATAAACCTTAGTAACGGGTTCAGATTTACTAACCCACCGTCTAAGCAACATTCCATCCTTCAGGAAGTAACCAGAGGGAAGCTGAGTCTCAATATCCCCGTCGACACGAACCATTGAGAACAAAGGTTTAAGAGTTACATCAGCAAATTGTTCTTGAATCAATTCCGCTCTAGAAACATGAAAAATAGAGGATAAAAGATCTTCTGATATTGTTTTCTCCCGAAATACAGACTCCTCAGAAAAGAAATCAGAAATGTTCTCTGCCAAGGTCATACCAATTTGTTCCCCTTCAACTGTCTCACCATCAGCCTCAGGATGTAAAGAAACTTCACCTTCACACAGTTGGTCGGCATTTAGTCGTTTTGTTCTGGCTCGGGTGACAGCACAGGAAGGAAACACATGGGGAAATTTCTGACCACATTCATCAGGAACATCTGCAGACATAGGTGAAGACACGACAACAGTAGATGGTACAGGTTTTGATGTTGATGTTCCCCACACATTCCCCTGAGCAAGATCGTTCCCCAAGATAAAAGAAATCCCTGGCACAGGAAGGGAAGACTGTACTCCCACAATCACATCACCAGTTATCAGATCAGATATAAGATGTACCTTATGTAAGGGAACTTTTAAGAAAGTCATTTCTATCCCCCTAATCAATACATCCTTCCCAGTCGCAGTCTGATCTGAGAGTGGAAGAACCCCTTCTAGCAAAAACGATTGAGAAGCTCCGGTGTCTCTCAGGATCCTCAAAGAAACTTTTTCCTCTTGTCCTGGCAAAGACACAAAGCCGCTGGTAATAAACGGAGCATACGCAGTATAATTATCCCCGACATCTACTGGTTTTGAGATCCCCTTCCCAATCTCAGTGTCCTGTTGGTGAGCATGAATCTCCAGCGGTTCACGTCCAACCAGTCCAACTGGCTTAGCAGACTTCTTTAAAGCGTTACATTCAGATATCTTATGTCCCACCTTGTGACAGTAAAAGCAGGTCACCTTACCCTTCTTGTCCGATGAAAAATTCTGACTGACAGGGGGCACACTT
The DNA here is from genome assembly GCF_016745375.1 of Pimephales promelas. The sequence goes on from NW_024121766.1 coordinate 361,119, forward strand.
GACACGGTATTCGATGTACTCACTTGAGGCGTCCAACAATTCCGAAATAACTTCCTACTCTGATCACTTGAACCTTTATCAGGAAAAGAAACTCTGTGAGTCAGAACAAATTCATCAGCCAACACAGCTGCATCAGCTAATGTAAGAGCCTTCTGCTCATTCAAATAAGTTGACACAGACCCTGGTACACAGTTTTTAAATTATTCCACAAGAATTAACTCCCTTAACTGGTTCAAGGTTTCTACTTTCTGAGACTGACACCACCTTGTAAACGTGATTTCTTTTTCCCGAGCAAATTCAACATATGTTTGCCTTTCAAGTTTTTTAGAACCACGAAATCGTTGGCGATAAGCCTCTGGTACCAACTCATACGCTCTCAAAATGGCTATTTTAACTTGTTTGAAATCTACACTCTCTTCCTCGGAAAGAGAAGAAATCACCTCCTGAGCCTTCCCGGTCAGAACACACTGCAAAAGCAAAGTCCAGACTTCTTCTGGCCATTTTAGAGAAGAAGCAACCCTTTCAAAATGGGCAAAGTACCTGTCTACATCACGTTCACAGAATGGGGGCACCATCTTAATGTTTCTACCAACATCAAAAGAAGAATGCCCAACCGGAATGGACTTTGAAGCTTCAGCTTTTTTTACTTCCAGTTCAAGTTCTAACTTCTTCATCTCATACTGCCTAAGTTCACGTTCGCTCTCACGTGCATACTCTAACTTCCTCAGCTCAAATTGTGCACGCTCACGCTCCTGTTCAAGCTCTAATTATTTTAGCTGAACACGTTTATCCCATTCCCTCTCTTCTAATACTTGAGAACCTTCAAACGATAGTCTCTCAGTTTCAAACTGTGTTTGTTTCTCTATTGACATTAAATCTCTCTCAACCGGTGAAGATGCTGCCTTACCACTACCAGCTTCATCTCCTACAACCAGAATTCCTCTGACTATCAACTGGGATTTAACAACTCTTAACAAATCCTCCTTACGCTTCTTATCAGTTCCAGTCAATATGATTGCATGACTCTCTGCGACTTCTAAAAGTTGTTCTTTGGTGCACCTATCTAGAAACTTCTCAGAAAGCTCTACATTCAATTTCATGATGGAAGTCATTTTTTGACTAACAAATAATTCACACAATGAAGATTAGTTAATTGACCACAACAAATCAAAAATAATTCTAATAAATCCTCCCAAAACAAAAGTGCCAGAAAACAGCCTAAGCCCAAATGATTATTCAATAATACATTGACATACCATTTCGCACAGCCTAGCTCAATCCACTATAACACTCGAAATGCAAAAAGATCAAATGAATTAATATTTCCAAGATAAACAAATCCTGTTTTTATTATTCAGATTAATCAAACAGACCTTAAAGTCACATCAACAATTTCAGTGTTATTACTAGGACAATAAATCTAATGCTCAATTTCGATAGGAAAATGTAGACCCTGTATAACCGTTCAACGCAGTGCTAATTTGCTCACAGTAAACAACAATCGGTCACACTCAATAGGATACAACAGTTGTGACAAACCTATTACTTGTCATCGATCACTATTGACACAGGATCTTCGTGTAAACTAATCAAATTTAATATTTTAACCGTTCTACACAAACAGCAACTTCCTATATAAAAAAACAAACTTAGTACCATGCACCTTTTCATCTCCGATATGCCTGCCTGTTGAAACTAACTATCCTTACTAGTCTTCAAAGGACTGCCGGGCTCGAGGCGACTTGAAACGCTGAACCTCGTAACAGCTGTTCTCTAAATGAGTTCAGCTGCGCGAGAATCGTACCCCCACCCAGGATTTCCTTCCAAAACTCCAAATAAAATACAAAAAGAAATCAACAAAACAACAAACAGTGTTCCGATGGAAGGACGCTCACGAGCTGCCCAGCTGAAACACTCTAACTAACCGGAGTGAAAAGCCGATCCTTACAAGAAATCCTGAAGAGACAACAAATTCTCCCTCAAAACAAACGCTCAAAAAAATCTCGGACGAGGCCCCATTTTTATGTTACGGCTGGCTCATGTACCGCAACATAAAAGAGGCAAACAACAAATGTTTTAACAATAAACCAATTTATTATCAACCAAGCAAACAGATATTAAATAATCAAAAAGAAAGAAAGAAAACCGACGTCTAGGGGAGGGGGAAAAACACACGCGCGTGGTTACTAAATAAACAATATCTGGCACTAAAAATAAATATGGGAAAACAACAATACTAAAGAAATAATGTGCGAGAGGAGTGAGAGATGAGAGAGCTCTCACACCAAGTCACAGGTCTTTATACTAACCCCTATTAGGAGTTAATTAGGGATTGAGTACACCTGTTGCCCAACTAACGTCTGCACTGTGTAGCAGAGCCAGTAAGGGTAAACGGGCAGGCGTAAAAGCATACATTTATTACCAATGTACTAATAATATACTTTTTAGAAATACATTAAAAGTATGCTTTTCTATAGCGTATTTCTTAAAAGTGTATTTAAACATATATTTATTACCAATGTAGTTCTAATATACTTTTTAGAAATACATTTAAAGTATTATTATCATTAGCATATTTATTAAAAATATAATAAAGCATACATTTATTACCAATATATTACTAATATACTTTTTATAAATACATTAAAAGTATGCTTTTCTATAGTATATTTCTTAAAAGTGTAATTAAATATATATTTATTACCAACGTACTTCTAGTATACTTTTTAGAAATATACTAAAATGCAATAAAATACATTTTTAGTACACTTTAAATAAGCATGTTGTAAATACAAATGTATTATAAACACACTATTATTTCAAATATATTTTTAATACATTTAATACAACGTCTTTTTCACCTGGGTACAGTAGTCGGGACTTCTCCTGAAGGTAAACGGGCTGGGGTGGATGTAGAAAGTTGAAATATTATATTTGAGTTCATTTAAAATTGATTGGTTATCACACGGGACGGGATCGCAAGGATTATTTAAAAAATACTCCATAATTCATTCATGGTAACTCGGATAAGAGGAAGACATTCAGCCATGCAAATGCTCAAGTAATGTTGAACAATAAATCTAAATAAAATTGAAATCGCTATGTCTTAGTGATTATGAAAGTGCTGTTATTTGTGGATGACTGATAATATAAAGCGCAAATCTGGAGAAACAGGCGTTTATTTTTTTCATTCTCAGTGTTGAGAAACATAGCCTCCCAGCAAGCAATTTTGCGTCTAAAAGACGTCTAATAGCCGTCAAAACATAGCCCAGACGTCTAGGTTAAATCAAGACAAAATTTGGGCTGTCAGTGAAAATCTAATAGACGTCTAACCATAGCCCAAGAATAGACTATAGTCAACAATTAGACGGCTATTGAACGACTACATTTATACGTCTAATAGACAGTGCATATGGGTCTAGGCTAAAATAAGGCTAAATTTGGGCTGTCAGTGAAAATCTAATAGACGTCTAAATGTAGTCCAAGAATAGACTAGTCATCACTTAGACAACTATTAAACGACTACATATACATACAATAGACAACAAAATGGCTAAAAGATTCTTTTCACTCAAATATAACAGGTTCTCATAAATGACAAGCCATCCAAAAAAAAAAAAATATATATATATATATATATAAAAGGCTTTATTTAGCAAAACAACAACATTACGTAACTTCAAAACATAAAAATTACCAAACCAAATATTAAAATTAAAAATATAAAATTATTTTAACATGAACAACTTAAGATAATAAAATAGGAAACTCTGTTGCTGCTGGGAAGTTGGTCATCACATCATCTGCCAAATAAGAATAAAATAATTAGCACAAGAAAAGCATTGTTGAAAGTACCTGTACGTTTTGTGTGTGTGTGTGTGTGTGTGTGTGTGTGTGTGTGTGTGTGTGTGTGTGTGTGTGTGTGTGTGTGTGTGTGTGTGTGTGTGTGTGTGTGTGTTCTGTTTCACCTTACAGTTCATTCAAGTGCTGCCAGTCTAATCTACTGTTTCATCTCCGAATATCTGAGTAAAGTAAGATTTAATACGTTTCTAACTTGATTTAGCCACATATTTTGTCAAATACTGACACTGGTCCCCACTACAGCTTTTAACACTGTACTGGTTTGGTTAGTTTGAGTTCATTTTGGTTTACATCACGACAAATATATTTTAACCACGTCCCCATGTAATGTTGTTTCAGATAATTATTTCATATTGTATTAAGAGTGTGTGTGTGTGTGTGTTCTGTTTCAGCTTACAGTTCGGTCAAGTGCTGCCAGTCTAATCTACGGTTTCATCTCCGAATATCTGAGTAAAGTAAGATTTAATACGTTTCTAACTTGATTTAGCCACATATTTTGTCAAATACTGACACTGGTCCCCACTACAGCTTTTTACACTGTACTGGTTTGGTAACTTATTGTCGAGCTCTGCTGTATAATTATTTTTGATAAAACTCTACAAACTTTGTTCTTTTCCAGAACTCACTGTAGCAAATCTGTATTTTTTGTTTCTGTAATGTTTCTTTTAGACAAAATGAATAGAACAACTTTACCTGTCTCCAGCTCCACCTTAAGAAGGAGGACCCATGTAGACGTAGATAAACGACTTAGACAAATTAGGGGTGACTGCACAAATTTGACTGACTTTCAAACAACAACGGATAGGGAATGTGTATATGCCGATAGCGTGTTTTTTGAAGACAGTACAGACAATCCAACTGAAACTGGACTAGTCTTTAGTGAGGAGGAAGGTGGTATGGAGGTAGATGAAGATATACAGGAGGGTTTCGTGGTTGGCAGCTTTGATGGGCCTATTCAGACATCTGATTCAGAACATTCAGATAATGAACCGTCTGAGACATTTTCACTCTCTGACAGCATTTCCAACTGGGCCATACACTTTGGAATTTCTTTGGTTGCTTTGACAGCACTGTTGTGCATTCTTCGCATTTGCCATCCTGATCTTCCAAAGGATGCTAGAACCCTCCTTAGGACTAAGACAAAGTACTCTATCATAGAAAGAGCTGGGGGACAGTACAACTATTTTGGTATTCTGACATCACTTAGAAGTACGCTGTCTAAATACATACACACACTTGCAGACAATTTTTGTTTGAAGTTACAAATTAACATTGATGGACTTCCTTTGTTCAAGAGCTCTAGTCTGTAACTGTGGCCCATTCTTGGACTACTACTGAGTGTTCCTATGAAAGAACCAGTAGTGATAGGTTTATTCTGTGGATCAAAGAAACCAAGCTCAGCAACAGAGTTTCTTGAAGATTTTGTAACTGAGTTACAACAGCTTGAAAAAGGCTTTGACATAGAGGGTAAGACATTGAAGCTTGAGCTGGACACAGTCATTTGTGACACACCAGCCAGGTCCTTTGTTAAAAACACAAAGAACCATAATGGTTACCATGGTTGTGACAAATGTTCTCAGCCTGGTAAATACATTAACAGACGCATGACATTCCCATGTACAAACTATGCTCTAAGGACAGATGATACATTTGAAAGAATTGTTGATGAGGTTCATCATCATGAGGGGCCACATCCATTTTATGGCAGTAGTGTTGGCATGGTTTCACAATTCCCTCTCGATTATATGCATTTGGTTTGTTTGGGTGTGGTAAAGCGTTTGTTGAAAATTTGGCTCTGGGGTCCTCTGAATTTCAGAATACCTGCAAACATAATTGAAATAATGTCCGCTAAACTGGTAGAAATGCGTCCCTATATTCCTGTGGAGTTTGCTCGAAAACCCAGATCACTGAGGGAATTAGATCGCTGGAAGGCCACTGAATTAAGGCAGTTTCTGCTGTACACAGGACCTGTAGTATTAAGTACCTTTCTGGACCGAAATATGTACAACAATTTCATGCTACTCTTCTCTGGTATTGCTATTTTAGTCAGTCCTAGACTATCCTACCACACACAGTATGCTCGCACCTTGCTTAGATCTTTTGTTTTACACTTTGGGGAAATATATGGCAAAGATCAACTTGTGTATAATGTACATGCTTTGGTCCATCTAGCAGATGAAGTACAACAACATGGTTGTCTTGACTCATTTTCTGCATTTCCCTATGAAAGTTACCTACACAAACTAAAAAGGCTTGTCAGAAAACCAGACTTTCCTCTTGCCCAAATTATTCGTCGATTGTCTGAGATGAGAATTACTGACACTCCTTTAAATGGTGCCTCTTTTAAAAAACAGCACTTTGTTGGGCCACTTGTAGATGGATTGTCAGTGAAAGCACAGTATGGTGAGAGGGCCTGTGACAAGTGGACTGTTAAAGGTTTCAACCGGGAATAATGTCTTTGTCACCGGAAAAGAGATTTGCATGATACATAACATTGTGGAATGCAGTGATGGAGTCTACGTAGTGTACAAAGAATTTTCAGAGAAGTCTTTGTTCTTCACTTACCCATTCAATTCTGACTATCTGAATGTCCATACTATGTCAGAAACATTGGATATATTCAAGTGTGTTAAAGCTTCAGAGCTTGTCCAAAAATGTGTCGTTTTACCTCATAGGGATGGTTTTGTGGCCATACCCTTATTTCATACATTTTAGGAATATCTCCACAGGTAAAAGGTTTAGTTCACCCAATAATTACTAATATTTTAAGATCATTTACTCGCTCTCATTTTTAATTATTGGGTGAACTAAAACTAAAGTTCTTGTGTTCTGATATTAGCTGTAAGAATTGATGCGGTTGCACTTTAGTTTTGATGACAGGTGTTTATATAGAATTAGGACCAGATACATTGACATTGACATTACCATGCATCATCACAAACACTGCAGTCTGAAGCTGGATAATAATTAACTGTAAGTACTTTACTGTAAGTTGCTTGTTCAATGTGTTCTAAGTCATGTTTGTTTATATAGCATTATATACAATATATATTGTTTCAAAGCAACTTCACAGTAAGTTGACAGTTCATTGTTGATTCAATTGAGTTCAATGAGGCCACGTTTACACTGCAGGTCTTGATGCCCAATTCTGATTTTTTGAACATATCTTATTTTTATTTTTTTTTGGACCAGCTGTTTTTTATTTAAAAGTGACCCATATGCAATTACACCATGCACTGTATGAAATAACCAAGGTAGATGTACTGACCTGTTCTTGAAATGGGAAGTTAAATTTCTCTGGTGCTGTTTGTTACTTCTCGTTTTAGGATGTTTCACTTAATTGAGTTCCTGCTAAACAAAACCGTAGCAGTGGTGCCACAAAATTGGTACAGTGATGGAGTTACCTACTGGCCAAACTACAAAAATGATGAGAGAGTGAACAGAGCAGTGAAAAATTCTGAGGAACCTGGACCTGACTGGAGAAAATATGATGCCAGAGTTATTAAATCCTGTAGTATTTTCATTTTAAATAACCTAAATGGCTGTTGTAAGCAAATATCAAAGTATTTTGGCAATATGTTATATGGGAAGAACCCTTTTAATTCCATTACCTCATTGTTCTGTTGTCTATAGTTCTGTTCTTTTTTTACTTTATTAATTTGAAGGTCTACTTAAGTTTAAACTATAGACTATTTAATTTTTAGGTACCTACTTTGTGGCACGACAAGTTTTGAAGAAAGCTCTAAAGTGCAACACATCAGATCTACAGTCTGAAGAGGAAGAGGAGGAGATTCAGCCAAAAAGAAGGCCAAAGCCGATGTTAGTATAAGTTATCCTTTATATTTTACATTATCTTTTGGCCTCTATATATTCTCAAACATAATTTAGTGTTATGATATGATGAACCCGACAACCACCACACGTAAAGCCAGCTGAAATAGAGTTAAATGGACAGTATGTTTTCTGGTTTCTCAGAGAAACCATTCTCAACCAATTTCACTGATTTACAACTTAAGTTCTTAGGCCAGTGAAAATGTTTATGACAGATGTTTTTGTCCAAAGCAACTTACTATGCATTTGAAGGTATCCATTTACATTTACATCAGTTCTTGCTTTCCCTGCGAATCAAACCCATGACCTTAGCATTGCAAGCGCCAACACTCTACTGTTTGAGCATCAGAAAGGCTTTAGATTTTTTATTATTATTAATAATTAATAAGATGTTTACTGCTTGTTTTTTTCCACCCTAATTTATAGTCATTTCTTCTGAGACTCTGATGAGAGCGAGGAGGAAGATGCTCATAAAAAGAGAGGCAAACTTTTAACACAACCATCAGCTCCTGTTATCGCACCACCACCTTTTATCCTGAGTAGTGGCACATCTGCTCCACCTCCACCCATTTCTCAACCTCCACCCATTTCTCAACCTCCACCCATTTCACCACCTCCACCAATTTCACCGCCTCACTGTTCACAGATACCAGCAGAAGAGCAAACCCCTTCTGCAAGCAGGGTCTACAGACCTACCTGGCGGGGGGGAAGATGTGGATCAGACAGTATTGCCTGCTCTGGTGAGCAATATGTCATTAGATACAAGACTCAAATAGTTTATTTTGTCAGCTTTTTTATTTGTATGCATACTTAGTCCTGTGTCAAATTTACTATTTAACTTTTATCATATTTACTCAAACTTATCCTGTTTTTGTTTAGTTCTTTTTTTAGTCAACTAAACTTATGGGCATTTTAATCTAGTTTTTATTTAATGAAAACTTACATTTTTTGGCATGCTGTATAATGGTTAAAATGATAATCACTTAATCAATCATTTAGTTGAGCTTCTGTTTGTGTTCTCTGATCAATACTTATATGTGATTAGAATCCTAAATTAAATTCTATAAATCCACACTGTGGAACTTTTGGCCACTAGTGGCACTCAACCAGTAACTTTCACGTCTAGCTTCCCTAGAGGCCACAAGCTCCGCAGCACTGTCACAAATTAAAGTCAACAAACAGTCAACCGGTCAGCCTCCCGTGTCTTTAGATTGTGTGTGCTTGCAGTGTTTGAGGCGGGCCGGGCAGCCTTGCCGCACTCGATTCCCTTATAGCAGTCTGCTGAGAGAGAGAGAGCGGGGTGAGCCCTGTGGGGCTTATGTCTGTGAGTGAATGTGGGCACGGAACGACGGGCACATTCACTGCACTGAAAACACCGTCGGTCTGAGCTGACTGTATGTGTGTTGGTTTATTTTTACAGAAACCGTGGGACATGTGGTGTGTAGTGTTTGTGGGTACTACTGAGTTGTGGGCACGTTCACTACATTTAATGTAACGTTACATTTAACATGAGCCCATCTTTCTAGTGCGAGCCCTGCACTGAGGCGGGCTGTGTTTGTGTGTAGAATTAACACTGGGCTGTGGGCATTTTATTACATTCATAACACCATCGGTTGTGGCCGGAATACCAGAAAATACTACACTGCTTATATGAATTTATCTGGGTTACCTTGGAAACGGCATTTGTGTTCAGACAAGCGTTCGCATCGGTCGAGCACTCTTCCTCTTTTAGCTCACGCCAGACCCTTTTCTTTTTTAGCTTCCTCTGATAAAACCGTTGCCTTCTTCCTTGTAGCTGTTGTCTGGCCATGACGAAAAAAAAAATGGCAATCAAACGTGAGTTGATTTTTGGGGTGGAAGTGGGGTGGTGGGGGAAGTGACGTATGCCGTAAAGCGGTCGAATTTTGTAGTTCTTTTTGTGCTCGGGTTCCTACCCGAAACCCGAAGTTACAAAGTGCTAGTAAAAGCGATACAGACACCTTGTCACGGTTCATGAATCGGCTGTCTCAGGCTGATGTGTCTGTGTGAGTTTAATTGTGTGGGTGTGGTTACTCCATGTGGAAACAGTGTTAGTGCACCAGTCGACCCGGGGGTTGTGTCTGGAAAGCCACGGGTGACCCAAAACCACTGGTGCAAGTGGTGAGTCCATGAGAAAAAATGAAATGAGTTCAGTGTGATTTCCGGAAGTGATGAGGGTAATGTCTTCAGTAACGTGAGTGATGCGGGGAAGTTCTTGACCATTGAGTGCGTTGACGATAATCGAGTGCGAGAGGGGTGTGACGGGGATCTGAAGTCTATGTGCTAGTCTGAAGTCCATGAAATTACCCTCCGCTCCCGAATCCAGAAGTGCGCTGGTGCAGTGCGTTGATTGTCGCCATCTCAGTCTTACCGGGAGGAGGGTTGATGTTGATGAGGTCTTCTCGGCGGAGATCCCACCCGATAGTAGCCTCATACTTACTACCGGGCTTGCTCTTTTACCGGGCAGGAGTGGATGAAGTGGCCCGCCCGGCCACAGTAGAGACAGAGTCCTTGGGATCTCCGCCTCTCCCTCTCCTCCCGGGAAAGCCGAGCTCTCCCCACCTGCATGGGTTCGTGGTCGTTTGGGGGGCTGACCGCGCTCGCACCACCGGGTTGGTGGTCCTCTGCGCCGAATACTGGGCGGCTGGGGCGCGTCAGTCTGGCTACACGATTCAGTCGAGCGTCCACTCTCAGCGCAAGTTCCACCAGTCCATTCAGTGTCTCAGGTAAATCCATAGCGTAGATCTCTCTTTGAACGCGGTCAGCCAACCCATGCAGGAACATATCCCACTGCGCCGCCTCGTTCCAACGGCACTCTGCGGCCAGGGTGCGGAACCGGATGGAAAAGTCCGCCACCGAGCCTTCTCCTTGTCGCAGCTCGGCGAGTAATCTGGCCGCCTCCTTACCCGCCACTGCACGGTCGAAAACTCTCTTCATCTCCTCGGAGAGTGCCTGGAACGAGGTGCAGCAGTCGTCCTTGTTCTCCCACACCGCCGTCCCCCAAAGCGATGCTCTTCCTGACAGCAGGGTTAACACAAATGCCACCTTCGCCTCTTCGCTCTGGAAAGTGTGTGGCTGTAAGGCAAAGTGCATAGAACATCTAGTGAGAAATGCTCTGCAAAACTCAGGCTCACCGGAATATCCCTCAGGTGTGGGTAGGCGTGGCTCTGATCTCCCCGCTGCTGCAGGCGCTGGTGGTGGGAGGACGGGCGGCGTGGGGGACGCAGTGGGAGAACAGGTGATGACGTGCTCGAGTGATACCCAGGGAAGTGGAACATCCAGAAGACACGAAGAACTGACGAAATCCAGGTAACACGAAGAACTGATGAAATCCAGATGAGACACAGACGAGGCACGAGCACAGGAACACACCGAATGACAACCACAACGATCTGACAACAAGAGGGAGAAAATCCTGGGTATATATAGGAACTGAAATGAATGGCAGCTGGTGACACTAATCAACACAACGAGTAACCACACCCACACAATTACACTCACACAGACACATCAGCCTGAGACAGCCGATTCATGAACCGTGACACACCTTCAGGCTATGGCAGACGTGTCATTCAATCTATTATAAGTCGATGTACCATCTCAATGGGTTTTGGTAATATATTATAAAGGTTGAAGAGTTCCACAGTGTGGGTTTAAGGAATCTATATAAAAAAATACACTATATATTTCTCATCTGTTCAGTGAATTGGGCCTTAATGAGTTGACCGATGCAAAAATAATTTTATTTATATATTACAAACTTTTTTCTTTCTTTTTTTACAGCTGCAGAAGTCCACATATTAAGCCTGCTGGAACTAATAAAGCATCAACAAGAGCAACTTATAACTAAAGTAAATTACTTGACGAGCAAGTTGAATCCAGCAGGCCAAGACATGGAAATGCTTGAAAACCCAGTTGTGTTTCCATTAACATCCATGACAGAGGTTGAGAATTTTGAGGAATGGCTCAAAAATCCTGCAAATAATCAACTGAAGTTTAGTGTGGTGAGTTGTTTTTCCCAATCTCACTAAGATAAGTTTACATTACATAGTGTTTTACTGTTAAAGTATGTTGATATTTCCTAATTTTGTTCGATTATTTCATTTGGGAGAAAATTACTTTATTTATCATGCATGTACAACTTTGTAGAACATTTACATTTCACATTTTTGTATTTTACACATTGCATGAAAGGAAACATTTAAAAGCCATATTAGGGGCACTTTAAAATGACCTTGGGATGTTAATGACCTTGGGATTTTGTTATAGTTAATTATTTTGAACGTTTTAAGCAAAATATTTTTATTAGACATTTTATCATCTTTTTGAATGGTCTTCCAGTCTTATTCTTATGCCCATAATAAATAACAGATTTTTGTCACATTTTAGATTTCCTCCCTGGCAACTATTGGGGGCCATGACACGAAACGTGTCACATGGAACATCCTTTCCCGTATGTTCCATGACGATGTTGCGAGGAGAATCAACTGGAAGGGCATGAATGGGAAAAAATCTTTCAACCAGATGGAGTCAAAGAAGTTACTCCTGTGTAAGTAAATGTATAAACAGGGTACCTGCGGATCTTAAAAGCCTTGAATTTGGTATACAAAGTCTTGGATTTCGTTACAAAGGTCTTAAATATTATTAAGTGACCTAAATATATCAGATGTCAGTACACTTTTGTTTTAAAGCAACACCAAGGAACTAAATAATTTAGCCTACCACAGCTTGCATGCACGCTCGCTGTTTATCCAGCACCTGCTTTGGAATGAACAGAAAAGGTATAATATGTTGCTAAAAACTAAATAATGACTATTGTAACGCTTGATGTAAAGCAAGTCAAATTTGTAGTTTTCTTTTGTCTCATTAACTACAGAAACGCGCCTGATCTTGTAATCTTACATAGCGTGGTTATAGCAGGTATAGGACCGCAAAGCGGAGGCAGAAGTGCCTTTCACCCTGTTACGACTTGAACACTGAAATGATTTTGGAAACTTATATATTAACTTATATACTCATTAACTTATTAACTTATATAAGTTAAAAAAGTATTGTCTATCCTCTAAAAAAACAACAACCTCATAGCTTCAATGTGATTTCATGACATTTAATGTAAAAATCTGCTTGTGTATTACAGGTGCTGTGAGAAAGAGCCATGTCTCCCGTGCCGCCACCGATGACGACATTACAAAACGTGTAATCCGTTGGTTCAACCTGGCATCAGATAGGGGAAGCTCAAGGAGCCGTCCCCCCTGTCAGCAAACCTTGACCGAACAGTAGTGAATACTTTATCATTTTAGTGTAATGTTTTTCACTAAATAAAATGATGTTCTTGGTACAATTCATGGTTGATTTCATTATTTCTGTAATGTCTATTCAATGTGTACATGATAAAAACTATTTTTTTTAAAAATAGTAAATACATTTATAGTCTGTAATAGCCTATTTTTTTATTGTTACTTGCTAAAATTATTGTTTAATGATTTCGTGTTTTTTTTTCATATTAATAAAGGCAGCTACACTATTCAAGCTTTTATAAAGCAATCCAGTCTATCTAATTTTATCTAAACCACCATTAGATTTTAAATATATAGTTTTGGCCAGTAATTGGGATCTGAAAGGTTTCCTGACTGAAATGAACGGATCCGGATCGGATCCGCAGCGGACACGCTGCTTCATAAACGGGTCCAGATCGGATCCGCGGCGGATAAGCTGCTTTATCAGCGGATACGGGTCGGGTCTGCCGCGGATCTGGTCTGGATCCGCAATCCTTATCTGTTCCGGATCCGTTGCGCTGTGCAAGTGGACTCCATTCCGGACCCGTTTTGCGGATCCGTTCCGGAGCTTGTGGTACCTCCGTGGCGGATCCGGTCTGGAGTCAGTTTGCTAGCTGGGTATACATTTGGCTAAGACTTGACTTGATGAGGACTGCATGCTACCAACAGCTTGTGTTTCTCAATAAATAATCTTGCTAACGAAAGCGCTACCCAGCTAGAAATTTTACGTTCCCACAACGTTCCCAGGCAGTCACGATGTGGAGTTCTTTAAAGGGTTTGGGGATGTTATTTGGAGGACCTTCAGGGACGTTCAGGATGTTGTGAGAACATTACCATGTGACGTTCCTGACACCAGCGGCACGTTCTCAGAATGTTTTGGAAACATTGGATTTCTGACTTAAATATTGTCCTCTAAACGTTCCCAGAACACACTGAATGTTCCCTGAAGGTCCTCCAAATAACGTCCCCAAACCCTTTAAAGAATTCAACATCATGACTGTCTGGGAACGTTGTGGGAACGTTACCAGACAACGTCCTTAACACCAGCGGGGACGTTCTCAGAACATTCTGGGAACGTTAAATTTCTAGCTGGTAATATACAGGACTTTAATGTACAATTACACCTCAATAGACTGAATAGATCTCTTGCACTCCTAAAAGCTTCTGTTGATAAAGTAGTAGCTGCAGAATAAATCACTAAAAATAAATAGAAAGCTGTGCTTGCATCTGTGAAGACGCTGTAAGCTGTGCAGACGCTTACATCGCTACATGTAACGTTAAACACAACACTAACGTCTTCACTTCCAGGTCAAGAAGCTTTCAATCAAAAACTCAGTAGCCAATGAGAACACTGCTGCTAGCCACAACCCCGCAAGAGATATGTGTCAGTTTTGGCGAACGAAAACTCAGGGAGCATAAACGAAAAATTTAGAAGCATAAATTAAAATTATGGGAGCGCATTTGTAAGTTCAGATCAGAAAGATGTGAAAACAGCGATTTTTTTTCTTCAGTTTCACAAATTTTTTATTCAGTTTCAAATTATATTTGCATTTGTTTCTTGAAAAGTTACATTCATTATTATTGCCACAAATGTAATTCCATAGTATGATACCCCTAGTTATATTTTTGAAAATTATTGTAAACATTTTTGAACCATTTTAGTTATAACACATGATCTATGCTCAGAACAACTACTGTCTAAGTTCAGTAAACATCATCAGAACCAAGGACTTCTTTTTCTGTTAAATATAAGAGTTTTGGCCAAAATAAGCTTTTTGGAGTTTCCATTTGGTATCCCATTTTATGCATAAACATACTCCCAACAACCCCAAAATATGTTCCCAGCTCTGATCATTCCCACAAAAATTGTGTCTTAGTATTGTAGGATTATGACTTTTTATGACCCTTATTATGACCTTATTATGAATTTCCAACTCATTTTAACAGCTTTCACCATTCAAATTTCAAACCACTGCTCTTTGCATTCTCACAATACTAGCCTCTGACTCACTAGTCTAAACACTGTCAGTACAAATCCTGAGGCCATGACTTCACTCATTAACAAAAGTGCACCTCAGTGTGACATACAACCATTTTTATGTATCTGCCTCTCTCTCCTCTTTTGGCACACATGTGCACGGATAATGGCACACATATTTGATCCTTTCTGACAGAGGGCCAAAGGCCTGTGGGTTTCCCACTGCTCTGCCAGCATCAGATTCCTCTGCCTCCTTTTTCAAATGGACGATTAAACATATCCATTCTTTCCAGTGCACTGTCAGAATCCACAACCAGAGCACTCCTAATATGTCTGGATAACACACAGTCCAACCACAGCAATGCATGTGATCTCACACACTAAATGCTTCCATCCTGCCTTGGTTGAACTGTATGTGCAATTGTCTCTGTCTCTCTGTTTTTGTCTTGTGTTTTGAATGGCAGATGTGAATGCATTTAGCTGAAGAGTTCTCTTACAGGGACAAACACTCTGCTCTTAACCGAATCTCAGTGATCCAATTTGATCCAGAATGAATCCCTGGTCTCTGATGAATGGTTAAAACCAAATTGATAATTTAATATCCAGAATTATTCCAATAATTTTTCTTGGAAACACTTTAGAATACAGTTCTACCAGAAAGACTCAGGAGATAAACTGTAAAGCAGAATACATTTATTGACAGCTCAGCAAGCATAAATTTATGAGTTCCCTTTCGAAGGGAACTCAACAATACGTCGAATGACGCAATGGGGGAATGCCTCAGGCGTGACAGGTGTCTGAAATCAAATATCAACTTACAGTAATCAGGTTGACCGGCGACAGCCCGTGCATCATCAGCTTGAATGATGAGCGCGTCAATCTGGATGTATAAGAAGGGCGCCTTGAAACCGTGACAACATCTTTTCGTCTTCAGGGACTGTTTGTCTGTGTGATAGTATCAACGATTAAGCGCGCAGAGCCGTGGAGAAACACTTTGCGCGAGTGTGCCGACTTGTGTCCAGATATTTGACACTGGAGGATTCACACGATCTGTGCGTGTTCTGCCTGAGAGAAGAGCATTCGCGGGAAGCTCTCGAGGGAGTTTTTTGCGCGAACTGAGAGTTTTCCTTTCAGAACTCTCTGCTCTTGTCTGACCCACTTCTCGAGGGAAGTGGGCGCGGCATCTGAACCCCGCGGTTCCGGTTCCCGCTCGGGCTGAGGCTCAGTGGCGGTTGAGCTCGTGGAGCTTTCAGGTGGAGCTGGCAGATTATCGGGAGAGGGGCGTTAACCTCGCGGATGATCTACCAGCTGACGAGGGTGAGTTACAGATTAATGATGAACATCTAAGAAGAGAGAAAATGAGCGCTCTCTCTCTTTGGTGAATCTGTAACTGTTCTCTTCGGCAGGGCAGGAGTTGGCTGTAATATATATATATATATATATATAGAAAAGGGTGTCAGTTTGGTTGAGACCGAACCATTTCAGCCCTCCTGCCCAGTGTACGCTAGCTGGTTGACATTATGGGGCGCGCCACAGACAGATTGCAGTTGCAGTGGAGGCGCGTCTGGGAGGAACCCGCTCATGGTATTTTGGATGGCTGGTTCCTCCCACCCATAAGCCACCAACCCGGATGAGTCTTCCATTCCTTTCTGATCTCCACGCTGGGATTGAGAGGGTATGGAAGAATCCGTTCTCCTCAGGTCTCTATCTACATCAGCGGGCTAGTTTCGCTGCTGTGGAGGGAGCCGTGGAGCACGGATATGTGTCGATGCCGCCAGTGGACGAGACGTTGGCTAACTATCTCGTCTCTGGTTGGTCCTCTTCACTAAGAGCTCTGACCCTGTCATCCAAGCTGCTCAAGACATCTTCATGCTTGAATGACAGAGCGTACACGGCAGCAGGTCAGGCAGGTGCGGTTCTGCACGCCCTTGTGGTCCTCAGGCCTACCAGACTGATCTGCTGCGGGACTCCGGGCCACCAAGCAATCTGCTGTTCCGTCAGTGCTATGGTGGCCACGGAGAGACATCTGTGGGAGCTCCCACATACTGTGGTTGCCGGGTTACAGGCCTCACCAGGCCTTCCTGGTTATGAGCTCCCACTGATTGTGGTCGCCAGGTTACAGGCCTCACCAGGCCTTCCTGGTTATGAGCTCCCACATGCTGTGGTTGCTGGGTTACAGGCTTCACCAGGCCTTCCTGGTTATGAGCTCCCACATACTGTGGTCGCCAGGTTAAAGGCCTCACCAGGCCTTCCTGGTTATGAGCTCCCACACATTGTGGTCGCCAGGTTACAGGCCTCACCAGGCCTTCCTGGTTATGAGCTCCCATATACTGTGGTCGCCAGGTTACAAGCCTCACCAGGCCTTCCTGGTTATGAGCTCCCACATACTGTGGTCGCCAGGTTACAGGCCTCACCAGGCCTTCCTGGTTATGAGCTCCCACATACTGTGGTCGCCAGGTTACAGGCCTCACCAGGCCTTCCTGGTTATGAGCTCCCACACATTGTGGTCGCTACGTTACAGGCCTCAAAGGGGCCTTCCTGGTTATAGTTCCCACATACTGTGGTTGCCGGGTTACAGGCCTCACCAGGCCTTCCTGGTTATGAGCTCCCACTTATTGTGGTCGCCAGGTTACAGGCCTCACCAGGCCTTCCTGGTTATGAGCTCCCACTTATTGTGGTCGCCAGGTTACAGGCCTCACCAGGCCTTCCTGGTTATGAGCTCCCACATGATGTGGTCGCTGGGTTACAGGCTTCACCAGGCCTTCCTGGTTATGAGCTCCCACATACTTTGGTCACCAGGATACAAGCTCTCACATACTGTGGTCGCCAGGTTAAAGGCCTCACCAGGCCTTCCTGGTTATGAGCTCCCACACATTGTGGTCGCCAGGTTACAGGCCTCACCAGGCCTTCCTGGTTATGAGCTCCAACATACTGTGGTCGCCAGGTTACAGGCCTCACCAGGCCTTCCTGGTTATGAGCTCCCACACATTGTGGTCGCCAGGTTACAGGCCTCACCAGGCCTTCCTGGTTATGAGTTCCCACATACTGTGGTAGTCAGTTTACAGGCCTCACCCAGCCTTCCTGAATGTGGGCTCCCACATGCTGCGGTAGCCAGAATACAGCCTCACCACCTTTCCTGAGCACTTTGCTCCCACTCTGTGGTCACCAGGTTTCAGGCTTCATTGGCCTTCCTGGTTATGAGTTGTCACATGTCAGGTTGCAGGCTTCACCAGGCCTTCCTGAATGTGAAACCCCCACTTTTCGTGGTCGCTAAGTTGTAGTGGTGAGTCTTCACATGTCAGGCTGCAGGCCTCAGCGGCCTTCCTGAATGTGAGCTCCCCGTGCATTGAGACTATCGGGTGTTAGGCCTTGTTAGGCCTTCCTGATTATGGGTTCCCACTTGTTGTGGCTGCCAGGTTACAGGCCTCAAGTTCGGCCTTCCTGAATTCAGAGTGAAGTACACGAACCATACTTCACCTATTATTGTGGTAAATCACATGACGGGATATCTTGTGTACTTTATAAAATCCATTTCGTATGGTAAGGGTCACGCGCGGTATGCTTCGGTCCCTTCTTATGTGGGTCAGACCCCGGTCTTCCCTTGGGTCCCACTCTAAGAGGCGTCCTGTCACTTAAGTAGGCTACAGGGACGCCCTTCTCTGGCTAACTTTTGGAAGAAGTAGCCTCCACTTGGTGAGTAAGCTCCACAGGTTGTGGTCACCAGGCTGGGTCTCACTGACCTTCCTGAGTATGAGCTCCCACCCAATGTGGTCGCCAGGTTACAGGCCTTAACAGGCCTTCCTGGTCATGAGCTCCCACACACTGTGGTCGGCAGGTTACAGGCCTTAACAGGCCTTCCTGGTTATGAGCTCCCACATATTGTGGTTGCTGGTTTACAGGCCTCACCAGGCCTTCCTGAATTCAGAGTGAAGGCCTTCCTGATTTCAGAGTGAAGTACACAAACCCATACTTCACCTATTATTGTGG